>OMLB01054926.1:18329-37755 GCA_900302555.1 Myripristis jacobus
CCATTAGCTAGTTCAGTCAGCTCAACTGCCGTGGAAACAACAGCACGGCACGGGGGGTCACACGCCAGAACCACATCTATAACATGCAGGAATAAAAGTACATACAGCAACATCATCCCCAACAAATGATGTTAAATGAATTGTAGTGGAGCAATAAGGAGAATGTATATGATCTCATTTTTCTTGGCTGACAGACAATTAAACAACCCCCGAGGCCAATCAGTGTCATTTTGAAAATTCTGAAGCAAAGCAATGACACGCAGCATTTTGCAAAAGTTCCCTCACAAAAGTTTCCTTCTGCCGTGCGTGACAGATGAACCGACAAAGTGGGGCTCATCCGCAGCCGGTCCCTGAAATTCCATCATCAGGGACAACGGTGCACTTGGTTGAGTCTGACAGTTTTATTCCTTCGCTCCTTGCATTCTGATTCTCCTGAAAACTTAGCCTGAAGCAGATTCAAACATAGAGAAAAACATTTGGGGCCATATTGTATAACGACGTCACATGCGTATTACGTTATGTATCTGCTGGTGACAGTGCTTCACTGAAGAGACATCACACTTACACTGAGTGAAAGATTCAAAACCAAGATACTGTACCACTGTTTTATGGCTGCAGCATTACATCAACTAGAAAACAGCTAGATGTTCTGTGCATCATTTTATACACATTACACTGCAATTAAGCCGTACATATTTGGTATCTATGGAAACTCAATCTTGGATCTCAATAGAAATTGAGTTCGAACAAAGCCTGTTCACACAGCACATATTTGTAAAGATGAACCCACTGATGGTTTTAAAAGGAAGAGGTTTTATGGCTGTTGCTTGACTTTACATCATTACTGGTGAATGATTAATATTAAAACTGGGACAGCCAGAAACCCCCCTACATGTGCCAGACGATGCTCCTATCACTTGGTAACACTATCAATCCAGTATATGAAACAGAGTCAAACAAGCATTCAAGATCACTTCAGTTCTTGTTAGATGAATGTAGAGCAGTTACAATATCAAATCAGCTTTGAGTTACATTGCGACTAAAGATCCAGTACTGACCTATTACCTAAGGACAAAAAAACATGGATGTGCTCCACTGTAAAGGTGCAAACAGAGCTTTGCCATCTAAGTAGGTCTCAATACTGAATAAAGCAAAGGCAAATATTTATGGGTGCTTTCCTTTGTTGACTGTGGCTTTACTCGAGGATTTGATTAACTTGAACCACATAGAGGTTAGCCATGCTTTTACAATATATATGTCCTTATAAAGGAAATTAATGATGGCTCTCAGTGGGCATCTCCTTCATGCTGGAGGAGTCGGTCTCCCATAAACAGGCTAATGAGAATGAAGGAGAAGAGCATGTGGGGTGATGTGCAGACTAGCACTTTGCTGAGGTTAACTAAAAGATCTGAGAACCCCTGAGTCCTTACCGGTCGTGCTTTGAATAATGATGGATGATAAGCAGGCGTACAGTAGGTATGAGCCTGGCCTAATACAAACTAATGAGGACCTCTCAGGGTATTTGTGTATCCACAGACTGCAATGCAACACCAATGAATCCCTGTAACCCACTTGTCACACTTGAAGTTGAAGAATTAATCCTTGCTTTACCACTCCCCGGCACTTGGAATATGATGCAAGAGCGCAACATGAGCAGTGTGATCCAGTCACAATAGTGCACATTTGCTAATACATGGGCTGTGATACTGTATGCACAGCAAGGTGCAGATTATATTCTAAAATGAGAAAGGACGCTCAGTATTCAGCATCAGTGTTGGATAATATTACTGTAAAAGTAAGGTTACTTCAATTAAACGTACTGAAAAAGTAACATATTGGAGTACAAGTGATGCCTGAACACATGCACATGCTGATTATTGTTACCTATGTCTTAACACTGTATTCAATGTATCCACATTCAATGCATAACCATCTATGGCCCATAAGTAACTATGCAGGGTAATAACAGGAATGACAGCTGCTATTAAAGGATTTAATACTATGTGCAGAAACAACAACAAGGGATTTTATTCTTTTTTTTCCACACCTACAATAGAATCAGACTAAATAATAATGTCTAATAATGGCTTGCTTATTTGAAGAAGTAACTGCTTGATAACTTGATTTGAAAAACTATCACTAACACAAAAAAAGTGATCTGGGGACTATAATGCATTTCTTTCTACCCCCAACACTGATCAGCATTTACATGATCATCATCATTGCATGGGATTTAAAATACAAAAGTCTAATGTTCAATGTTCAACAGCTGCTTGAAAAAATTAAGGTAGAATTCAGTATATTTTGTGATTCATCTGTATTTTTTTGGAGGGGGTAGGGGGTGGGGGGTGTCCTTAAATTATCTGTTTGTCTACCCCAACTGAGCATCCTGCTGGAGGCTGCCTGTGTTGTTGTGGAAAATTTCAAAGTTGAAAACATGCAGAGGGCCACATGTGTGCATGAGAACTGAATTAAGCATCACTACTGCATGTGGTGTTTAATTGAAGGCCCTCCTTTCCTCCATGTAGAAAAGATTCATCATTACAAGCTGGTTCAGAGCTGGTATGTGACAAGACAGAGATGGTAAGCAACAGAGAGCCAAAAACCAAGAAGGAGATTCAGAAAAGGGTTGCAAAAGCATCACAGGACAGGACGAGATGATTTCTTACATCATGGGGATTGACTGACACACACCATGGAACAAAGGACTTCAGCCAGATTTGAAAACATGGGATCTGCTTTAGCCTGATGATCCACTGGGATGCCCTTCTGACAGTAATCTGACATAATATGCGCATGAACGCACATTTGAACAGGTAGGCGTCAACAGGAATGTGAATGAGAAGACAAAGTGAGGGAGCTTACAGTACAATCTCCACACAATACTCTTTACACACCCAAACAAAACAGAAGATAAACACCACTGAGCACAAATAATAATGCTTTCTGTTCGCTATTTCAACTCTCAAGGAGAGCTCGCCTGGTATATAAGTGTATGGAAGCAAACTGGGGTCCTTTATATTTTGAGTTTGTGAACTGATGTTCACAAATAATTTCACAGCCTGCAGTTGTATACCTTTTTTGTGCATGTAACAAAAAATTGCATGGATGTATCTGTATGTGTCCAATCAGGGCAAGTAGAGGTCTCTGCAGAGATTACTGTTGGCGGTCTTACAGCAGCAGGTGTTCCTACACCCTTAGATGTGGTTGGCTGGAATTTACATCACTTTGCCCTGAATCAGAATCATAGGGGCGCCACAGGAGAAACTATTTTCATGCAAATAACATTAGTGTAAATGATGGCAAGTTAAGCTGATTTCCTTTGCGTCTTCATGGTATTCATGCGCCACACTGAATATTTAATACCACAATTCTTTACATGGATAGCCAACGTCATACCTAACACTACATTAAATTAAGAGACAGATCTTGAAGCTAATGTCAGCCAAACACTGCAAAGTACTTGCAAATAATATGTCTCAGTCTCATATCCGATCTTAATGGCATGAATGTCGAATATGTTTCATCCCAATCCACCCTAATCTGTCTCAATTGTGTTAAATGACAGCTGAGCCTTCAAAAGTACAATAAACAAGTGTGTTTAGCAAATTGGCCATATTCTCTCACTATAGTGGATACGTGGGTTTATTAAGTAACTTACTCTTTGATTGTTGATGCGTCAAAAATAAGAAGGCTATGGTGAATGAATAAGTTTAATAGCCTGTGTACATTCTATTACTACTGCTGCATCTACATCAGTGTAGTAAAGACACTACCTTTTGTTTTTGCTGTAAAGAGTGCATTTGCATGATACAGATCAGGCAGGCACAGGGGATTGGGAAGCTCCAGAAATAATGCAGTGTTTTGTAAGCATAGCCCCACCGTTAGAGCCGTCTGGTTCCAAATATCTCCAAATGGTGAGAGTTGAAACACTGAAAACTTTTCTTCACAGCACATAACAATTCCACAGGGGGCAGGCAGAGCCTTAACGACTGTGCTGCCATGACCAGACAATTTCTATGCCCCTTTGATGTGAACAAGTCTGCAGAGTACCAAAAATACCGACCCACCTGGCTAGTGACTGACGTCAGTTGAGCACAGAGGTGAGTGTATGTGCAGCCACGTTTCTATTTTTGTTGTAGATTGTGGGTGAAGACTTACTTGATTAACTTTTTCTCGGAGAACGTAATACACAGTTGCAGTCTGGGTTGTGATGGGAAGAGATGGGACTTCCACTGCTGCTATCGTTCACAGTCCTATGTCAACCAAAGTGCTGTCGTGAAGCGTGCTGAGGTCCACCCCTTGGAGCCATTCGTAGGACCACAACCAGGATCACAGTCTCCCCTCTCAAGCGCCACTGTCAACAAAATCCAAAAGAGGTGGGCCACACAGCCAAACTTAACTCTGACCCTTGAGGACGACTGATCATTGGTGAATGCACGTTCTCTTTTTTCTCACTGGGATCCAAATTAAATTTATAGAGCCGTATACACTGAGTCCGTCTCTTTTCTCTCCGTTTGTCTCTAGGTTTTCTGCAGATATAGCAAACAAGCCTCCTGAACTGGCTGGAGGAGGGTGTGAAGCCGCCGAGTATCTCACAGCGTGAAATGGTAATGCAGATATTGCTGAGTTTTAATAGCCAACTATACTTTGACCTGAGTTATGTTTTCATTTGTATGTTGTGGATACAATATGTTCTCTCTTGGCTGCTTGACAATGCTATAAGCAAGAAGGATGATGGTGAAGTAGTGGGCTCCACAGTTTTACAAAGAAAAGACTCCAGGCCAAACCCATGTGATGTGGAAGGAAATGTAATAATTAGACACACACATACAAATTACAATGATATAAACCACCCAAGTGTTTTTTAAAATTTCAATTTGTTTTTTACAGATGCTAATTTCCTGCTTGTTTGTGTTTTAACGTGTTGAACGAACAAGGGCGTGTATTTGGCAAATAGCAACATTACTCTGACCTGACTGTCACAGGTCAGGTGTGTGTTTAAATACACCAGACTCTTACCTAAATCATGTTTGTCTGTCCATCTATCAGCTACTGTGGGCAGTAAGGATGCTCTGCTCCCTCCATCCTGGAAACCTGGTCACTGGATTCTCAAAGTTTGTGTAAAAAAGGTGATGGTGGTCTGGTCTTCTGCTGGATAATTTCTCACAGCGGTTAGGATCTTTTAGGCGCATGTGTATGAATGCGAGAGACTGTTCTGACAAAACTACCTTCCTATTTGCCACAATTTCCATCTGCTAGACAGATTTGCATAGTGAAAGCAAAGCTCTGAGACAACCAAACAGCAATGATGTGATTCTTCCTTAACATATGCTCGATGCAATTCTGCATATTTCATAATTCAAAGAAAAAAAAAAATTGAAGCTTCTTTTATCCACTGACCTAATTTGTCTGATTGTCAGTTATAGTGAATTGCACTAATGGCGAATTAAAACTGACTTCTCAATTAATCAACGTATTAAGGACGATAGATGTGAAGTTCAATATTGTTTCATTAATAACTTACTAAATCTATTAATATGGTACACTTTTATGATGTACTATCTTTTGAAGATCCTAAGCAGAAATTCAAAAGGCATACAATATAAACCTCATAATTGGTGGTATGAGGTTCATATTGTATTGATGTAAATGAATTAATCATTTTTGGTGTTTGTGTTAATATTTATTATCTATCTAAAATATGGAGCAATGTTTATGGTTAAACAGCGATTTTGTGAAAGAGTAACATCTCTTTTGTGCCAGCAGTAATTAAGCCTTATCTGGAGTAGAGTATAAAACGCTGCCCATTTCTCATTCTGGCTCTGCTGCTGATGGAGGCAACACAAGCTCCACAGCCACCCCGTGTTTTGTCTTTTTATGTAATTGTAATTTTGTTGGGGTGAATAAATCACCAAATGATTGATCTGCACCATACTTCACCTGGGCCTTCCATCAGTTAGCGGTCCAGCTGCTCAGTGGTCATCCTTCACACGAGGAAGACAGCATGAACTCAGCATGATGTGCATCATATCCTGTTAGTGCATGATGAAGCGCTGCTCTCTCTAGCCCGCACACACTAACATTACAAATAACATGCATTTCTTTTTAGCCCCTACTTTACCTGGCATACTCATGTTTAATTACTCCGTTTTACTCCATCCTGCCCAACTTTCAGAGACCTCTACTTTCCCTGATTGGACAGTTTGTCCTCCACTGATTGGATGGTAAAACTTGCATGGCAATTGGATAGTCCGTGGGAAGACTGCTGATTGGCTAGTCAGCTACGGCGTGAAAACTGGGTCAAAATTGGTGCTTGTTGTTTGTAGCCTGTAACTTCAGCGTCACATGCAAAGATAGGAAATTTGTCTGTCTCTCAGCCTGTGTGAAACCTCATTGTTGAAAATAGTCATGACAAAATTTAATTGCACATGCACAAATATTCCTACAGGTATGAAATTTTTTTACACATTCAAATTACATGTGTGCACAAAATCTTTTCACTCGAGCATAAAATATTTATATGGTTACAAAACTTTATTTCACCATTTATGTGAGTGTGATTTTTTTTTCTGTGTTTTTTTTTAAACTCAGTTCACACACCCATGTACATTTTTTTTAAACATGCACACAAAAGGTGATATACAACTGTAGGCTGTGAAATTACTTGTGAACATTGTTTCACAAGCTCAAAATGTAAATGACCCTTATTTGCTTCCACATAAATGGGGGTGTACTGGTGGGTTGATGAACGTCTCAAAGTGGTGCAAGCACACACACTGGGCATGACTCAGCGAAGGCCTGGCTGTGGCGCTCCATAAACACAGCTTAAGAGTTTCTGGGAATCAAAGGCTGATTCCACAGAAGACGTGGCAGATACAGTGCACGCCGTGTCACTGAAACACTAGGTACAGCTGCAGCTCTTTTCTCACAACTGCAACATGAAAGGCTGTCAGACATCAAACAAAGTGCTCTTTGCAATGGATTCCAGAGGGCTGAGTGTCTTACCACTTCAGACTAGAAAACAGACTTCAATCGCACATCACCAGTAGTCTTACATCTCGGAGGGAAACTGTTCTGCCTATTTGTATTGTTCACCTGCAAATAGTTTCAGAACACAAGACCGAGCTTGTTGTAGCCTAAACAACGGGCCACTGAAATGTGATTTCTCATTTTCCCCCACGGCAGGCAGCACTTCCACCATGGGCTATGCATGACAAATTCAGGTCCCGGGGTCGTGTACCACAGTGTGCACCACATATCAAGGCTGAGTCCTCACGGCAGCGGCCCGGACCCTCTCCTGCTGCATGTCATCCCCTCTCTGTCCTGCATTTCCTGTCTCTCTCCATTGGCACAGTCAAATAAAACAGAAATGCCAGAAAAAAAGAAAAAAATTCAGGTCGCCCACTCACTCACTTACTCATGGACGATCTGTGGGATGCATGCACAGTACGCCCCACCTGCCCCGGCTTGATTGCCAAGCTGGTACAACCAGGAAATACCATGAAACTGATAATCTATCCATGGAAAAACTTTTTTTTTTTTGTTCAGAAAATGTCTTACACTAATGTTCATGTTACGCAGCATTTTGAGTTAGTCTTGTTCATTTTTCACATAGGGTATCTGCCGTAGGGTGATCTCCCTTAGCCAGAGGCCAGAAGCAGTGGGAAATTTTCCAGTGCATTGTTGAGACAAAGAAAGTCACACATGGACATTTAGTAGGACAAATACATTGTATACAATCAGAAGACCCCAACTCCAATTATTATATGTTCCTCTGACTCACGGTCATACACTGATTCTTCTTTAATTTCTTTAAGATGTGCACTATGACACACACGCACAAAGACACAACAAACAAATAAAATGAACAAAATATAGCACTGCCACTCTGAGATGTAAATTATGTTCTGCCAAGTGTGATTCCACTTCACATAAAGTGTCAGAGAATCAGCAGGTAGTGTGATGTGTGCAAGTGCTGCTCACTCGATGTGACAGAGGGCTCCATCGGGTTGGACTGTTTGTGTTTACACCAGCCCACCTTTGAATTATATTGGAGAAAAGCGCTCCCTGAAAATTGAGAGGTATGTAAATTAAATAATGTATATATTAAGGTGGAAAAATTACAGCTGTGCCCCCCAAAAAATAAAAAAAAATCCATGCAATCCATCCTGTGATACCATTTTTTGTACAGATTCTGCAGTCCCTTGTACCGTCGATGCACTTCATTTTTTTTGTTGTTGTGTATAACGTCTACATTTTTGTGAAGTTAATGGATTATGCCAATTCTGATTTGATAAATTGAATAATTTGATAATTTGATGAATTGAGTATGTTTAAGCAATACTAGACTAGTATCACCCCAAGCGTTATACATCTTTTATACAACAGTTTTACAAATGCTACCATGTATCCATTTATCAGTTAACAGTAATACGTGACAAAGGATTATGAGATATTTAATACGTTTTTGGCTCCGTCAAAATTCAATTTTCAACTGAACTGAACATCATCGATTTCCAAACTGGAAGCCTGCTACCGTGTCTGGAGGTTCCCATCGCAGTGTCCACTCATGGTACTATTTTACCCAGAAAGTTGCCTTTAAAGCAGTGCTTCCTAACCCTCATCTTAACCATAGCCCTCACCTCCTGTAATGTATCATGATGCAAATTGTTTCAAGACCCATGTAACGTTATATGTATTGAGGTACTTGCCAATACATACATACACAAAATAAGGCCCAGAATGAAAATAAAGTAATCCTTTAGTCACTGCCTTTTCATTTTGGAGTGAACCACTCCTTCTAGATCATAGAGACAGGCCTAATTATTGTTCCTTCCTTGGTGAGGTGATTATCCAGGAGTCATAAGGCTATCAAGATACAGCTCTCTGACAGCCACAGATCAGTGGAGCAGTGGAGAGGCTCCCTGCTTCTTCTCTGGTCCTGAGAGCATAACTGTGTTTGACATAGTGTGGGTGAATGATATCTGCACCTCAACCATATGTTTAACGCTGTTTATGCCATTATTAAATGATCAGTGAATAACAATGCAACTTGCTCCTACGCATACACATGGAGATATGCTTGCACATGTGAAGCATACACCTATAGACACACTTTTACACAGACTCACTCACACACACACACACACACACACACAAAATGCTCATTATTCGCTACCCAGCCTTATTCCAGTGATTTCCCAGAGGGACTGAGGGAGCTGGGAGCTGTTGACATGTCCTCTTTTTCAGGAGCTCGGTCGTAGCTCCGGTATGATTACCAAAGCTGGCGTGAAGAAGCGTTAAGGGCTTGCAGCCGTCAGCACAGCCAGCAATAGGAAGTGGATAAGAAAAACAGAAGTGATGCTGCTGTTGCTAATTTACAGCAAATAAACATGCAGACTTTGCAAACATAACACGTGCAAAAGACAAGTGGGCAAGTTCAGACGGAAGTCCAAGAGCAAAGAGGCCAAAGCACTAAATATCAACTACATTCTGAAGTCCAATCAAAATCATATCTAGTTCATACCGGTGATTTTAAATGACACAAAAATGACTGAGGATTGTTTGGTTAAAAGGACCAATCTGCCCAACTCAAAAACAATTTAAAAAGAGCCACCGGCAATGAACCTGGACGACCTGGTCCAGAAGAGACAATATCAAATCACACTAAGATACTCCTGTTGCAATTACATTGGAATACTGGTGTCAGTCCTTGTAATCAAAGGGAAAGGGATTCTTTCAGGATTTATAATTTTAGACCGATGTTCAACAACGATACACTGAGAAATCCATAGAGGAGGCAGAAATACCAATTTCTCCATTGACAGAGGCCTCAATACACCAAAGTGCAGCATGTTGTGTTTTGAATAATGGGCAGCACACTCATTTTTTCAGGACACTGGAAAACCCTCTCGTGTCTTGCTTGTACTATGCGATCATTATCACTATCACTCTGTCCACCTACACATTACCCACAGCCAAAAGCAACAAGTTCACATTCTTTGGAGGTCAAAGATAAAGAACTGCAGGCCATAACTTGCATCTGAGGGAAAGCTGCACAGCTTTTGATCAATGTGCCCAGCGGATGGATAAATGGTTACTTGTCAAAGACAGTTCAGAATTTCTCTGCCGTCTAATTTTTATATTTTCATTTTTACTCATCATAAATTTGCAGGATGTATTGGTTGAAGGACTCAGTTTTGGAGGTAATAGAAGGGGCTTCCTGCCACAGAAGGAAGGCTAGCCGCCTCTGTAGACATTGTAATATTGAGCTAACCCCATACTGGACTGTACTGGAGTCAGACTGATATTTTAAACTCTCATCTGAATCATAGTGAGAAATGACCAATCAAATTAAATCAAATGACCAATTCGGAAATAATGAACTGAATTTCATGGCTGATGGTGTATCAGGTTGCAGGGCAGTGCAGATTCATTTGATTGGCAAGTGAGTAGAGCTGACAATTCAAACGCCAGAACCAATCAAAAACTACAATCAGGCTTTGAGCATGAATGGAGTCTGTCTGGATCATCGATAAGGATGATGATGTGGATGAGCCAGGTTGAGGTAAAGTGGGTACACCAAAAGTAAATGTGAATCATGATACATGGGTCACAATACAGTGCAACACTCGATAGAACTGACTGAAAATGTATCGAGTTTAAAATACAACCTACTGTTTAACAACTTGGTGAACTTATAAAAATCTACAATATATATGTCAAACTGGGTGGCAAACTGCACAATGGCGTATTACTGCCATGGTAGGGAAAAAAATAGAGCCTGGGCATGGGGGTAATATTCTGAGAAAAAAAATGTCAGAATTTCTGAGATTAAAGTTACATTAAAGTAAATTTACAAGAAAAAACTCACAAATTTATGAGAAAAAAAAAACTTTTTTGGCCAAGGAACTACATTGCTTCACACACTGCTTCACTTTGCAAGTTTGGATCAGCCACACCCTGCAGACACTGCTGCTTGTCCTGTTGTCAAGGCAGCATCTCTTCAAAGTCCAAGTGCATATGATAATCTTGTGAATCCGGGCTAAAATCATCAGGATTTCTTTCAAATTTACAACTTTAGCCTCAGCATTTCTGAGGTTTTTTTTCTCACAAATTTGTGATCTTACCAATTTACCTCTTTAATCTCAGAAAATTTCCTATTTTTTCTCATAAATTTATGACATAAAACTTGGAAATTCTTTGTGTTTTCTCTGAATATTATAATATCATGTATTAAATAATTTAACCGACAACACTGTTTAAATCATTAGTCCTTATAGCCCAAATCCCTTCTAGTTTTTTGGTTACTTCAATAAACACCTGACCACTAACTGTGGCAGATGACAATGTGATGGTGCCACAGTCAATCACAGTAAAGCCTCTTGCTTTAAGCTAATAATAATAAAATCACTTTATTTTTACTGGTCACTTATGTTTGAAAAGTCTGTATCTTTAGGAAATTATATAGAATCAGCTGACTGCATCGTGCATTAGCAAATTATATTATGCATCTAATCAATTTTCAAGGAGAGATAAACTTTCTTAATCTTCCACTTCTTTTTCTTGCATTTTGCCTTCTTTGATTCCAAGACAGATGTGTCTCTCAGTAGTTGTGAATCAAATGGAATCCCTTCCTTATCGTTCTTCGGCCATTACTCCATGGTGATGTATTCTTGGTTAATGACAAAATACATTGGACTGCGGCCTGGACTGCCTCAGCTTCGCTCTCTCTCCATCTTGGGCAGTGCTAAGCAAGGAATACTTGTAACTCTTGACTGCTGAGGATGTTGATGGCTCAGGAGAGAAGGTGGACTGAGATGCTGGTGATATGGGCTCCAAGTATCTTTCACAAGGAGGCCTGAGTTTAGCCTGAACTGCCCGGCCGCTGGGCGGAGCCATAGGGGCTGGAGCCACGGGCAGGCAGCGAGCTGCCCCAGGCTTCACACATGTGCTTGCCGCCTCCCAATCCGTTGATTATGGCCAGCTTCATCAGATGTGTGTGGTGTGAGAGCAGCTGAGGTTGCAGCATTCTCAGCTGCTGCTGCACTGCCGTGGCCGCACTTGCAACACTTCCTCTTCCACTTCTCTTGATGCTAGCCCAGCACACAACCTCTATTTAAATTTTCAATGAGGCCTTGAAGGGACAGGAGCAATGCGGGGGCTTCTAAGCCAGAAGGACCTCAACCAGAATGCACACCTTCGGGCACAAAGCCAACCCCCTTTCTTAGAGGGGAGTGAAGGAGATTAGCAAGCCACTACACTGCTCGTACACCTGCACTACAGGAAACCTAGAGCCACGATCAGACCAATTACATGCAGAGCTATGGATGCATCAGCTCTTATGATTTGGCATGCATAACCCATGGTCCACAGTCAACGGGAGCTTAATGTGAAATCTTGCACAGCTGGTATGAATTTCGCATCTTGAGGTCCATCTTATCCCTTGCAACGTGTTCTGCTTGCCAGTTGCTTTGATTAAATATTTACTGATATAGTTTATGCTGAACGCACTATGCCCATTTGCTTAAAACACATTTAATTCCTAAATGTTGAGGGAGAATTTGTACATTCCACTGAGAGGTTTTACTTAGTATAAGTTTCATACTAGTCAAGCAGGGCTCATTTCAAATATTGGCTTGTATGTTGACTGACAGGAACTGACTGGTTTTCTGTTTGCTGAGCAGACACAGACTCTACAAATTCATCAGGTGGTTAAGATCAGCACTGTGGAAATGCTCTGCTGCATGCCATTCATACTGCCTGCATTTTGTAAAGCTGAATTTCAATTTCCTCCTCAGACACAACACTCACTCTGTTTTTCAATGTGTAGCAGTCAATAAGCTGTTCACATTTTGAACTTGCCTTTTTCAGTGAAAACAGGAACAAGTGCATGATGAATGAGGGCTTGAACAACTTGTGAACAATGTTATGTAAAGTGAGCCCCACTTGAGGCAGACAGTATACAGTAGAGTCAGTCAATGTTGTAATAAGACACCCAGTCGCTTGCAACATGTATACCATGTAGACACAACTACGCTCTTCTTTATTTTCCTTTCCCAAATAAATAGAGAAAAACTGAATAACTTTCTGCTGCATGAAGCAAAAACAGATTCTCCCAGAGGAGTCAAACATAGTCACTAATGTTCAGCATCAGTGTCACAGTGTATAATCAGTCTGTGCTGTCAGACTGGCCTCAGAAAACTTTTTGATGTCAAGTACCCCCGCAGATGGACACACTTTAACTATAGATTTGAAAACATTTTATCCCTATTTAAGACTATTTCTATGGCTGTCCATTCTGTAGGTAAAAGCAGAGAGGAATCTCTGATCAAAACAGGCAATCTGGTCCATCCTGTCATCTTCCATAATCACATCATTCCTCATTTTGCTGTGGAGTCCCTCCACTGTCCTCAAGGACCCCTGATGTTTGCCTGGATGCACCCTAGTTTGGAAGCCACCGACTTTGCACCATGCACCAATTAAGTACCACACAACAACGGCAGGCGCACAGCATGACAGGTGCATAAAGCAGGTCAATGTCACACAATGCCGGCGTGCATGCATGCTGCATTCCAGTGTGACTTCCACAGAGACAGGTGACAGATCTACCTATCATTGTGTAACATGTGTGTGTACGTGTGTGTGTGTGTGTGTGCGACTGTGCAGCAGAGGACGAAAATACAACAACAAACATGGTGAAGGCACGTGCATTGAAATCCAGCTGCAACATACCGGGGAAACATTCATCTTTGTGTTCCCCCAGCATTAACAAAGCATCGATTGGCTCTGCAAGCCGTGGATAAACACAAACAACGGCTTTGACATGGCGTGGTTTTAAAAGTTTCACTTACCAAAATGAGTGATCGGCTGTGTTTGAGCCCCCCGCTGCGCTCCAGTCAAAGGGATGTCCCGTTTGGAAATGCCCAAAAAAAAATGCACACAGCGCCTGTTTGAATCTCTGTCCCCAAAGCCAATAAACAAACACAATGAACGGACTATTAACAGACCCGCATCACTCAGGATCTATGATAACAATCAGCTGCTGACCTGAAATGTGTCTCATGTTTCACACCCTCTCTTCCGGAAAAGACGGACCACAGGCACCAGACTAGCCTACACACTCCCCTTTCTTGCCTTCAGTAGAAGCCAGTGAGCGAAGACACCCAGCGGCTGAGTGTGTACAGTCTGCTGCGGGCTGGCGGTGCCTCGGTGCAGCAGCAAGCCTGCACACAGCGGCAGGGCAGGCGACAACAGCACTTTCACATATCCTCACTCGTTTGTCGCACGTCGACAGCACAGGGATAACCAACTTTTATTATTCAGCCACAACTGAAGCCACGGGTCCTAAAACCCGCCATGTCACCGCCACATGACCAATCATCCCAATATTTACTCAACTGGTGCACACCACGGCATGCTATCGCCACAGTTGCTTACTATCACTTATTCTGTCTTGATATATAATACATTACATTTGAATGCTTGTTTCCAGTGGTCACGTGAATTTTGCTGTAATGGAAACACCCTCATAATACATTTATATCATAGACAATGTTTTTATGGGGAGTGAGTAACAACTAGCGCCCCTATTGGTCGCATTTCCTCCTGAGGAAATTCCACTTAATTTCCCAGTGATAATTACGAAATAACGTCTCATAAATCGGCCGCTGCCAGACCAGTCATGTTTTAGCAGACAAGCTATAATTTACTGCAACATACACCGCATTAACGTGTTAGAGTAATTAAGTTTTTATCATCATTAGCCCTCTCCTTATAATCAAAATCACTAAAAGTAGGCTAAATACTTTTCATTTACCCAGGAAATATTTGTCCAGCGCACTTTTCATTTATTTATTTATTTATTTTCAGCCAGCAGCGCCTTGTCTCACATTCATAGTAAAACACATCCACACTGCAGAGCTGCCCAGTAAAATAATTGCCTTCTACAGATGGCCACTGGGTAGCTCCAGTGAAACAATGGAGATTGGTTTTAGATTAAAAAAAACAACAAAAAAAACGCATTTCATGCAATATACAAATATGGTTTTATGTCCTGTTCACAGTCCATAGTTCATTTCTCTCCCTACAGGTAGATATTTCCTCCACCTGTTCCCTAAGCACTACTAACTTAAAATGTCCTGTTATAACATATACAGCATATATACCACCCTGCTGAGGGATCCTCACACAGGGGAGTATGATAGACAATGCACATTATTCACATGATGTGATTTTTATTGCTGGTTTGCAAGCCAAAATATTTCATTTCATTCACCACTCATGTATGCTAAACAGAAATAGCCTACTACTCTGAAACTGAAAGATGCAATTTTCCTGCCTTAGGACAGTTTGAACTGTGTAAATGAATATTTACTGACCTCTTTTGTTGCAAAAGACAAGAGGGCAGTCCATAATCTGTTAGATGGAAAAGCTGTTTGTGACAGCACCCAAGAGGATGGTTTGGATGTGTCATTTTGGAAGTAAAAGTTAAGATAAACACTGTATGAGTCTCCAGTTTGATCCCTATTCACTGCCAACAGAGGAGCCTCAGACTGTACATTGATATGACAACACAGATTGGAGTCTCAGTGCTGTCTCAGCCTGTTTACACTGTCTAATGCTACAAGTGCAGTAAGTGGTATTGCCCCTCAAAGGCAGTCATCAGCTGTTCATTCAAAATGTCATTTAGTGAAACGATTACAAATGTCTTTGATACACAGATGACACACATCATGCTGTAATTTGGCCTGTAACTGACTTTGTGTATCAGAGCAGCATTTGACATGATCTAAAACTCATTTGGGCATGACAAGATGGATTAGACTTGCTTTTCTTCCCATGATCACGACTTTAAACAAAAAAATCTATCATGCGTTCACGTTTGTCCTGCTGTCTGTTATGGTTAAGGTTAGGGTTAGCATCCAGCCTGTCAATACCTAGTCCTTTTTAATCAAACTTTATATAATGAACCTTTTACCAGCAGAGCTACTGTAATGAAACACATGATATCATACAGCAGGATGTCATGCGTCTATCTATACATGCATAAGGTATAGGCATCGATGTAATTTATGATGGTGATGTTATAACCTTATATAGCCTTGTGTGGCACAGGGATTTTCATACTTCTGTTCTGCACCCCCAGTTTAACTTTCATGAAGCCACAGAGTTAAGTCTTAAATTACATAGGTGTCATACTTGAACAGTGACAAACAGATTCAAAGTGCTGAGATTAAAACGTAAGGGCATAAATTACATGTCATTTTTTCCTCTTCTCATAACAATGACTAGCGAATTCAATTAGAGTGAAATGAAACTAACCCGCATTTTGTTGAGGACGCCCCTGGAAAGCCATAAAGGACTTTGAAAACCACTGGTATGGCCTGATATATGTTTTTCTCACACTGCCTTATATGTTAATTTAATGATGTACCTACAAGCCCAAGCAGGTTTAACGTCAGCCTGTGGGTCTTTTGGATGACAGGGATGTGTTGCGGTTTGACGAGATAAGGTAGACATGTTGTTAACTACTTTTTGTATAAGATAGGCCACTCCTAGAATGTCTTAGATAACCTGTTAGAGGTCTTGTAGACTGAAATGTTGAAGCAAATAAAGTTCTCTGTATTCAAGCATAGACGACAGTGTATGGAAGCCCTCTTTTTTTCAACATTATCACCACAACATACAAATTCATATCAAAGTAGACAGGTTTGAGATTAGATCAGTGGAATACACATAAATAAAGGGACACATGCTGTATTTGACTAAGTAGTGGTTGTGTGTCAATGTGACTCTTTTCCTTATTGGGATGAAGTTAATAGAAATCATAAGGTAAGGAGATATTGTGAAATCCCTCACCTTCAATATGAGAATCTATGAAATGCACTAGTAATTAAACTGATTTTGTGTAGATTTACTATTTTCCTCATAAGAATATCACATCCAAGTCTGGATTGCAACCTGCCATTATTTGAGCCCATTTTCAACATTGTATAGCAGACCTTTTGTCAACTGGACACTGAGGGGAAACACAATAACGTGCAGTGGTTGCAGCAGGTTCAACTCAGCCTCATTCATGTGTGTACTTGAGCTTAAATGGCACTGAGAGGGAACAGTAATGGCGAAACAGCAATTGAGCTGAAAGAGTGCTGCAGGCTCTGAGAGGAGAACTTTCCCATTGCAGCAGTAGCCATGAGGGAAGTTCACAGCAAGTTCATTTAGTTTCTTGGCAACGGCTTCGGTCTCACAGCTCAACTCACAGCGACGGACACCATGGGACAAGGGGCAAAAATCTCCTCCATCATAGCGGCTTTGTTCCCTTGCTAACTCAAATGCGCACTCACACAAACAGGACAACCGCATAGTTTAATGGATTTTCTGTCTTTTTCTCTCTCAAGGCTGTTTTTGTAGATCTGCGTCCTTGAGCGCTGGCACTCTTGTCCTCACAGAGCCCTGGTGCACAGTGGGCAGCCTCTGTTTGCTCTCATGAGTCATCATGGAAATCAGCCACAACACGGCCATGTATGTGCATGGTGCATTTCAGACAGTTGGTCAAGTCGACCTACCTCAATACAAGCATGGAGCCCTGGCCAGATCCTCGCCAGGGCTCTGTTACGATTGGCTGATTCGAAACAGAATTGAGGTTTCTTATGGTAAATTGTACATGCAAAGGCACTGTAAATATAAAATTAAAGGCATTATACTGTGAAAATCATACAACTTCTGTTCCCTTCTTATTTAAATGTAGCAAAAAAGTAGGACCACATCAGCTCTTGTAAACAATAATGCAAAGCCAGCTCACTGCAAGTAATAGGCAATGTGAGAGCAAGTAGGAAAATGTGTCGGAGAGAGAAAAGGCTTAAATAACACTGGAAAGATATAAACATTGTCATTACAAATCATCTTCTCTAGCTGTAATGGATGCTTCAAGCTCAGGCTCTCTTAAGCTTAAATTCATTATGAAGACTAGAAAATCACTAAAAGCTGAGCCAAGGAGACAGCTGAAATGGATCTTCAGACCTCTAACGTATATTAACCACATTGTACTCACTGTTTTGTTGATCTGTTATCCAATTCAGTTCTCTCTCTCTTTCATTCAGAGTGAAGAGCTCCTGTAAGCCTCCACATTTTTATGATCGTACCTGCACGAGTGTGTATTATTTGCTCGTCTTTTAGTATCTTTATCTTTATAATTGTGTTTCATCACGGTGGTTTATAACTTCATTTTTCTTTTACCACTATGCAAATACTGAAAAATTGTTTTTATTTTTCTTTGCCCAAGGCTGGGTTTGTGCTGACACATGGAAACAGCAGGCAACCCACTTGGATCAAAATCTCTTCTATTCAAACACCTTAATCTAACCTGAGTGACCTTTGAGCTTCATCTATAAATGAGTCAGGTTTTCTAAGATACCATCCCGGGCCTGTGTGTGCTTCAGTGGGACAGTGCTCCTGCTGATTCTCCCTATCCCGCAGGCCTCTGGAGCTCTGGGTGGAAATAACCAGCTCCCTCACACTGACACTAATGAGATCCATTTCCTCTCCCTCCAGAGCCCTGGGATCCCACCTGCGCTCTGGGAACGCCCCCGGGGAAGGGGTGTGTCACGACTGAATGCGGGATATAATGAAGCAAAACAAAGCACTCTTGGTAGTGCACAAATTGGTCGCCATTGCATGCACGTGTGATAGTGCACAAACATGTGATGCTTGTGATTTAAAAAATCCACAGGGTGCTTGATAATCGGTTTGTGGAGGTAGCCCTCTGGGAAATCACAGACAAAACCTGTGGCGCCTCTGTTCCCTCCATCCAGATGATGAGAGATCTTGAAAAGCTCCATTTCTTCCACTTCAACAGAACTGTTTGGACTGGCATATGTACAGATGGAAATTGCAGAGGCTATTTGGATTGGTTCTCGATTACAGGGTATAATTTTCAGCATGGGTGTCCCTGAATCCATTTCTGCTCTTCTGATCTGCACAGTTTCCTCTATCGAATCCGACTCTAGACAGATCACAGACCAGTGAACTATCCCACCTCAGGTGATCCTGCCATCCAGCTGACACTTTTACTATTAAGGAATGACAGGTAACACAATTTATGAGCTCCTATTACTAGCCATCTTACAGCTATACAAGTACATGCAAGATGGTGTAGCACTGCCCCCTCCTGGTGGAAGTGGATCTATGCACACACAGATCATCAGTTTGCACTTCTTCTTAGCTTATTGTTGCATACGACAATAAGTCAGTCTGGAAAGTAGCATCTGCTAAATACCAAAATTGTAAAATGAACGTACCTGATACAAGACAGCATTTGTTCCTATTAGTTAGTTGTTTGAACTGAGTAATTAGTCAGTTTGTAGCCATGAATGGTGTGACTGCATGGCTGGCAGACCTTCAACCTTCACAAAGAGCATCACTC
>OMLB01054928.1:0-36463 GCA_900302555.1 Myripristis jacobus
TATTTGTTTGTATCTGTCTAATGCAGCCACACCTTTTGAAACACAAAAAAGATTTTTCCACAAATATTTCATGATAATATTTGAGATTGTGTAAAATTCTAAGGGTGTCCGAAAACTTTTTTCCACCACTGTATATACTATGGGTTATATTAAGCAATTCCTTTGAAGCTCTCTGCACTCCAAATCCCTCATTGTTCTTATTGTTAGCTGCTCTGGATGAGAGTGTCAGCCCGATGCCTAAAATGTTAAAAAAAAAAAAAAAAAAATGAAGGTGACGATTTCAGCCAGTGCATGTTTTTGCGTTACTCTGCAAGTGACCCAGTTTTGAAGGGATGTTCCTCTCACACTGAAAAGCATTTCATTGAACTGTAGTTTTAAGATGGGTTGGTGGGTTTTCAGAAACCCAGCCTCAAGGAGTTTTCTCAATGCAGAAAATCCAGTGAAGCTAACTGTTAGCATGCCATGTAGCTACCAGTTGCCATAAGAGACCCACTGATTTTGCTTGTAAGTGTGATTTTGGGTCATTTATTGTCATTGTGTATGTTGTTTATGTACTGTTTTGGCCTTTGATAGTTTTTCATCAAGGGTCCATTTGAAACAAGTATTCAGTGTGCTTTTATGTGGGATGTACATATATTTTTACATTTTTATGCAATTAATCAATCACATCAGTCTTACCTGCAGAATGATCAAACAGGAATTCAGTGCTAGAGACATTAATGAAATGCAACAACTGTATACTGAGAGCGGGACTTTGTGCAGGCTAGAATGGAAAACCCCAAGCGGCTCATAAAACATCTCACCTCCAAAAGAAAAAGAAAAGGGAAAAAACAACTGGCATTTACATTTTGCACTTTCATCATTTAACTCCTGTTCTTACTCAGAGCGCTTAGCATTGAGTCACAGAGGAAAACACTTCAGTATGTAGATCCAAAGCAAAACAATAGCAGGAAGGTCAAAGGTCAGAGCTGTAGCGCTCTGACGATATCCCTTTGAGCCTGTAGTAATCATATTAGAGAGAAGTGCAAGGAATATAAATTAGAGTTAAGGGAAAAGATAGGCCAGATTTGTAAGAGCTATTAGAGTGAAGTAAAATATTCATATGGGAGAGAAACAAAATTTAATTAACAGCACAGCAGGATAAATGACATTACAGCAGCCTGGAGGGAAGAAATACAGAGAAATGCTGTCAGGTGATCTCAGTGGTGTTTTTTGTATTTCCTGTTGGCAGATGAAGACAACCAGGACAGCCAGCAGGGGGCGTCCTCCTCCGATCCAATGGACTCTCTGTACAGAGACGTTCTCAGCGAGGACAGACGACGAGCTTCACCGCAGGACTCACAGGGACAAACTGTTGCACCACCAAACCTGTCTACACCTGCTGCTCACCAATCACAAAGCTCACAGAAAGACACAAGCCAATCACAGCCGTCACAGAAAAACAGTGACCAATCAGAAGGCTCTGCTTATTGTCAGCCAGAACCGCCGGGCAAAGAAGAAAACAGATTATCTGGCCAGTTGGAATCAAGTGCGGACCCCACAGACCAGCTGCACACTCAGGACAGACGGCAGCAGACACAGCTGGCTGCTCCAAAACAGATCAACGTGAGCCAGCCAATCAGCAGCCTGCGTGCAGTGAAGGAGGCGGGGCACGGCAGACCACTGACCATCAGAGGGGAGATAGAGAACATTCCCGATGAGGAAATCCTGAAGAATCGGGAATCTGAGGAAGGGATCCGGAGTATCCCGAGGTTCTGCAACTACCAGCCTGGAGAACCGTCTAAGGTATCAAGAACCAGCAGAGAACCGGGCAAAGCAGCCGACGTGTTCCCAGCAAAATGCTCACTATTGTGTAAACCAGATGTGTTAAGAAGACGGCCACGGCTAGCAGAGCAGATGCTAGGCTTAGCTGGCAAGCTCACATTAAATTCACACCAAATCAATCAGATGTGTCACTGAGAAACAGCACAGAAAGGGACATTTCTGTCTCATACTGCCAACATGGCCGAGATGTAACGTTTACAAATGCTCTCAGCTTTTCTCAGCTGTCTCTGCCCTTCAGTATGGCTGCCAATTTAAACTCAACACACAATCTTTTATTCCACAGCTGAATTCACACTTCCATGTCCATACCCGTATACTCCCCAGTCAAATCGTCTTTCCCTCATAGAAATTAAATGAGAAACGCAGTTTCCTCTAAAGGCCACAGCACACCAATCAAACATTCCAGCAAACATCATTTTTTAGTTCGGTGTGCCACTGGCAGGTAATTTTCATAAAGACTCAGACATTGAAAGCCAACATTAGCATGTTCTCTGTTGGAGAATGTTTGATATGCCATGAGCTTTAAAGTGTACTGCACACTTAGTCACTCATAAAACCTATTTGTTTCAGTTATATAAAAGAAAACCTGTCATAGTATGTAGGACCAAGTGTTGGGTAAACCCACAGTTTTTTCCAGTATCTTCATTATCATCATTCGTCAAACCTTTGGTCTGGGACGTCCTGGTGGCTCACTGGATAAGACGGTGTACCACTTGTTAAGGCTGAGTCCTGATCGCAGCGTCCAGGGTTTGAATCCGACCTCAGGCCATGTTGTCCCCTCTCTCTACCCTGCCTTTCCTGTCTTTAAAACTTTAAAGTCTTGGGAACCACTGAGGACCAGTCCTTATTTATAGTAAGTTAAATCAAATATAAATACAAATAAAGTGATCAAAAGAGAGTACAATGCTAAATATTAAGTAGTAGTTTAGTGTTTAGAAAGGATCTGGGGTGTCCGCAAGGTACCAGATAAATCATTTGTTTGTGCTACCCACTGTCAGTGCTCTTTAGAAATACCAGTCAGTCTATGGTACGTTTGCTTCAACACAATAATGCAGGTGCTGTGTGTGAAGAACCTGAGTGTGCAGGCATCTGCCGCCCAGCTGGTGGCGCTCTTCTCCAGGTTTGAGGTAGAGGGCCGCCCGCCGATTGTCTACCGCCTGCTGACGGGCAGGTTGAAGGGTCAGGCCTTCATCACTCTGCCAGGTGAGTGCCACAAACATCCAGCCACGAGGGATCAGCCACCGCTTACATCCTCAGATTACTTTTTTTTGTTTGTTTGTTTGTTTGTTTTGTTTGTTTGTTTTTTTGATTCAGCAATGTATTTCTTTTCCCTTTGATCTGTTTTTAATATTTGTTTTTGTCCATTCTGGGGGCAGTTTTACTGCACTGTGAAATAACACACAAACCAGCATGTTTCAAGCTGTGTACGCTGTGTTGTTTTCTGATTTAAGAGTGTTCCATATTTCTCTCCCAGAATTCACTGGAAAGATTTGCCCAATCACAGGCTCCCACTGATCACATCATTAGCTGTGTTTACATGGATATTCCACTAATAATCAGAACAAAAATGTCTCATGTAATCACCTCAATCAGAAGAGAATGGCCTGATCAGAGGGAATTTTCAATCAGGTTGAATGAGCTGCTATAAACCTGTGATAATCTGTTCAAAAGGAAAATATCAGCCCCTAATAACCACGTAAACTGTTGGTCTGATGGTTTCTCTCTGGTTGGAATGAATCTGTTCTTTCTGCTCATGTTTGAGCGATGCATCAGGTGACATGAAGAGTTTCTAGGACAGACAGAAACACAACTTTTTTGTTGTAAAGATTAAATCTTTGAAGTATTCTGGAGCATCTGGTGGAAAGGCTGTGAATCATGAGTCGTTCAAACAAGTTATTTGAAAAGATGAATGAAGCCAGAATCCAGCAAACCAGTGAGCAAATCAAAAAGCTGCTGGAAAAGGTTTGACGGCTGCCTGTTACAAGGCTAAAACCAGCCAGCCAGGCTTCATTTTTACAGTGTGATGGACGACCTGATGAGGGCGCCACCACTGGCCAACATGACCTAGCCTGGATTATATTCATATTTGCAGCAGATTAGCAGCCTCCCAGCAGGCGGAATCAGTTTGCACATGTTAAAAAAATTCTATTAAATTTCTGGTTAAATGCTTTGGGACATGTAAACACACATCAGATCACTTTATTTAGCCTCCATGTAAACAGTGAAGCTTGAATCTCAGATCAGAATGATTTCAGTTGGGTTGAAGAAATGTTTTCCATTGTCATAGTTATTGTGTCATTTCCCTGTAAATTTGTTTGCACAGAGCGAAGCGAGTCCAGGAAGTTCAGGTTCTGCTGCTTACATGTACAGGATGAAGTGACAATTGAGTTAAAATTAGTTTTGTGCCACGGTTGTTTTGTTAACGTTGGATTTCTTAGTTTATTTTGAGGCAAAATCTCTTCATAAGCCACCTTAGTGTTTTTCTTTTTTGATATTCTTAAATAATTCCAGTGTAATTTTTTCTCTTCCCGTCCCTATGAACAGTGTAAAGCTCCTGCTGTCTGCTCTGCTGCAGGGTTGATCAGCCTCCCTGAAGTCATAGACTGTTTTTTTTTGTTGTTTTTTTTTTTTTTCAAAAACCCACCAAAAAGAGCTGAGAGACAGATTTGTCCTATAGATATATTTATCAGGCCATGTACTTTCCATTGTACCATCCGTTACAAGGTGTTTTTTCCCTTTGGCAGACACAGAAACAGCCCAGAAAGCCTTGCAGTTGGTCCATGGTTACCGGTTGCTAGGGAAACCTGTGGTGGTCGAGTTTGGCCGTGAGCGAAGAGAAGAGCAGAAACACAAGGAGGAGGAAGTGGAGGAGGAGCAGGACCAGAAGAAACAAAGAGAGAGCAGAACAGTTCTCCCAGCCTCGTGAGCAGCTCTCACAGAGGGATTGATCAGTGTTATTTCTGTCTTAAGTTACAGTCTCTGGACATTTTCAAATAAATAAACCCATTTTGCTCCTCTCTGTCGCTGACTGATTCAGCCTGTATCCAGTTCATGAAGTTTTTCCATTTGCTGTCTGAACACTCAATGTCCAGCAGCTCTTTTTGTGCTGCACAGGAAGTGATGCACTCCACACTTCCATTGTGTTTGAAATAAACAAAAGAAGAAGACCTGTGTTGTTGGCATGAGCAGCGATAGCCACCATCAGCAGAGAATCAAAGGTGCCGCCCACACTGTTTGATTGACAGGTGAGCTCTGGGTGAACACACAGCGATGAGATCTTTTGAACAGGATGGTCAACGTGTCTCCTGCAGCAAAACACTGATCCAAGACCCTGACCTCTGACCTCTGACCTGTGACACACATGCAGTGTGTGACTCAGAGTTACACTGACAGCATGCAAAGTGGTTCAGTACTCTGAATTCTTCAGTGTTTTATCTCTGGAAAGAAAACAAGGAAAGAGGATAGTTTTCTATTTGATTTGTTTTAATTTGCCAGTGGACCGCCAACCTCGCAAGGAAACTAAAAGCCTATCTTTTAAATCTGGCTTTTATTTTGGAGTAATGTTACAGCCTTAGTTTGTATTGTTATCCTCGAGTTTATTTTATTTTATTTACATATTTTTAACATAATTATTTTTATTGGGGAACTCTTCATTCTGGCATAATTTGTATTACTGTCTATTGATTTTAAATTAATTTAATTGTCTGTTCTAATCTTGCAATGTGAAGCACTTTGGGCTGCATGTTTGTATGAGAGGTGCATTACAAATAAAGTTGAGTTGAGTGTACAAATATTGCATAATCTGCAATTTCCATTTGATCTGAATGACAATGATTTATATTAACTGTACATTTTAAGCGCAGTCTCACTGTGTGGTGATGTCAGGATGAAATATTTGAGGGTGTGCGACTTTCTTTGGGCTGCCTGTGTGAACTCTCCTCATCTGGACACCAGATGGAGCTGTTCAGCCATGTATGGGAATCTTGAAGGAAAACCAGACCAAACGATGAAAACTAATTGCTCACACCACTCAGATATCAGTCATTTTAAATGACAGTAATATCAATATCAACATATGCAACATTTCTCCAGACATAATGATGATGTTAAACATTTCTTTCATATGTATGATTAACACCTCTGAAGTTACACTAATGATCTTTATTCATGTAACACCTTTAAAAACGTCATTACAAAGTGTTTTTTAAAGGATAAAATTACAAAATAGAAATCAAAAATAACAAAAGAATCAATAACAATGATGATGGGGCAAAATAGAAGAAATGTTAGGGAGGGGAGGCTAAATATATTTGCTCTCAGGGGGTCTACAGAAGTGGAGGTGGAAATGTTTTGAGAGGCTCATCTGGGTTTTCAAGATTGTGTTTGTCCTTCCCACAGTCAGTGTGTGTGTGTGTGTGTGTGTCCAGTCCAGTTATCTCTGGTGTACTCTCGGTCAGACTGGAGTTTGGTGAACCTCTTCAGCTTCACTCACCTCATATTTCACTGAAACACGACATGGCACATTATGAGAAACGATTTTATTCCCCAGAAAAATCAGATCCATGAAGATCTTAAAGTGCAGAAATGTGAGTTCAGAGTGGCGGTGACTCGAAGCTCTGGAGCCGCGTTTGATTTCCTCAGTTTGCACCACAGAGGGAAACTGAACTCTTTGAAATGTTTGCATGAGATTTATTCAGGTTCCAACCGTCCATTTACAGGTGTAAACCAAAGTCACATGACTCGGAGGTAGCTTTCTGATTGGACAGATATTTTGGTCAAAACAAATCTGATTTCACTTCCTGCTCAGAAAGAAGCAATTTTTTTTTTTTACATATTGCTCGAGTATAAAACCATAGGAAGTATAAAAAATAGAGAGAAATGCCCTCTGCCAGGTGATGTCAGTTGTTTCTGTGGATTTCCTGTTGGACTAGGACCAGCATGAGGGAGAGTCCATTGGATTTGAGGATGTAAAATTAATAAATAAAAAATAAATAAGTATTTCCAAGGAGGTCTCTCATTTGATGAAAGCCTTTATAGAGTGGAAGGTAAGAAGACTGAGGGGCAGTGGGTCAACACGTGGGTGACATGGACCCGAGTCCACACTTCACTTTGATACGCCCAGCTTTCACAGCATGAGGAGTTGCAGACATCTCTCTCTACCCATAATCCCTTTGTTTTGGTTTTATTTTTATTTCAATTTGTCTTTTTGTTTCCAGTTTCACTTTAGTTTTAATCAGTGTGTTTGCCAGTTTAGTGTAGTTTTTATTTTTTGCAAATGCTTAGTTTTAGTTCTGTTTTTATTAGTTTCAGTGTTAGTTTTAGGCTTTTTTTCCCTTTTTTTTTTAATATGGGGTATTTGTCAGGTGAGATTCAAAAAGGCCAGAAAATGTATTGTGAGATAAAAACTCAACATCAGACCATTATAAAAAATGTAGTCACTCAGGACAGATGAACAACCAAATAAACTGACAGAGACAAAATCTAATGACATTTTGACATTTGATGACATTTATTTGTTTTGAAAACACACAATGCAGTTTCAGTTAGTTGTTTTTTTTGTTTTGTTTTGTTTTGTTTTGTTTTGTTTTGTTTTGTTTTGTTTTGTTTTGTTTTAGTAAAACCTCATTTTCACTTTTATTTCAGTTAACAAAAATGTCTGCTCACACCTAGTTTTTGTTTCATTAGTTTTCGTTAAGGATAAAAGCCTAATCTTCTCTTCCTGAACATGTTTGACTGGCTCTGAGCTGAGCTGCTCCTCAAAATGCTCTTCAGCCAGTTCCTCGGACTTGGTGCTGCTGTTGTTGGGAATGTCTCTGTGGTCACAGCTGTTTAGTTTGATGACACAGCGCTGTCTTGATAGGCACTGATATGAAATTGGATTAATAGTTTTATGATTAATTGATAATGGTACCCCAGTCTTGCTCTTTGCCTCCTCACATACACTCTCCCACATGCCACCCACCTCATGTTGCCCTCGATATATCTTTTTAATTGTCTTACATTACAATGCTATTACAGTGTTTGTTTGAAAGTGATTCATCAAATTAAACTAAAGTCCTGTGCAGGCCTGTTTTGTGGCTCCACACTGACCCACTGAGTCTCACGACCCGGCAGCCTGGCCGGGTCAATAATGCTGAAACTGCGTATCGATCGGACGGGAGTGAAGAGGTCTGTTTGTTGAGGTTTGTTTGTGCCACTCTTCTGTTTGCCTTCCAGTTCAGGGCTGCGATCTTTCTTCTTCTGCACGACTGTAACAGTACAAATCTGCAATACAGCTTAACACATGACAGCTGTAAGTAGGCCTTAAAGTGCCAGCCACACACTTACACTCTAAAGTTTGTGAACCCTTTGAAATTTCTACATATATGATTAAATATCATATGAAACAAAATCCTCTCTTCATGAAAGTCACCATAACAAACAACTGTAATCTCAGTTATCTTAAAACATGCAGATCATTGGAGAACATTAGACTATGCTGCATAAAGCCTACTGTTAATGAAAATGAGGATCAGAAAAAGTAAGTGAACCACAGGCTAATGACTTAGTTAATGAGCTCTTTAGAGTCAAAATTTGGCACACCTGGAGTCCTTTTAATGAAATTAGTTTTGGGGGGGGGCTTAGAGTTAGTTGGATAGATAAAAACACTGAAAAGTTTGAATTTGAGCCCTTGACAAGTACCTCATGTAGATGGAAAACATGCCTCGTAGTAAGGAGCTGTCTGAAACCCTAAGATCAAGAATTGCTGATTTGCATAAAGCTGGAAAGGGTTACAAAGTCATCTCAAAGGGTTATGTACAAATGGAGAAGATTCAGTACTGTGGCCACTCTACCTAGAAGTGGGCAACCCAGCAAGATGACCCCAAGGGCTCAACGCAGAATCCACATTGAGGTAAAGAAAAACCCCAGGGTGACGGCCAGAGAGTTCAAGAAGTCATTAGAACTGGCAAACATCTCTGTTCCTGAATCATCTATCCGTAAAACATTGAATAAAATGGGAGTCCATGGCAGGGTACCAAGGAGAAAGCCACTACTGTCCCAAAAGAATATTGCTGCCCGTCTGAAGTTTGCGAGAGAGTATCTGGACACTCCACAACGTTATTGGGAAAATGTTTTATGGAGTGATGAAACAAAAATAGAATTATTTGGGGGAATGAAGCAGAATTATGTTTGGCGTAAAAAGGGCACTGCATATGAACAGCAAAACATCATCTCTACAGTGAAGTACGGTGGCGGAAACCTCATGATCTGGGCCTGCTTTGCTGCGTCAGGGCCTGGGCGACTTGCTATCATTGAGGGGAAAATGAATTCTCAAGCATATCAACAAATTCTCCAGGAGAACGTAAGGATGTCTGTCTCTGAGCTGAAACTGAAAAGAGGCTGGGTCATGCAGCAGGACAATGACCCCAAACACCGGAGCAAGTCAACTGCCCAATGGTTTCAGCAGAACAAAATCCGCCTTTTGGAGTGGCCAAGGCAGAGTCCGGATCTAAACCCAACAGAAATGCTGTGGATTGACTTGAAAAGAGCCATACACAGAAGACAGCCAACAAATATGGAGGTGTTGAAGAAGTTCTGCCAGGAAGAGTGGGCAAAAATTTCACCTGCAAGATGTGCAGGTCTGATCTGTGGGCACCGAAAGCGCCTGGTTGAGGTCATTGCTGCAGAAGGAGGGTCAACCAGTTATTAAGACCAAGGGTTCACTTACTTTTTCCACTACCACTTTCAATGATGATTACATTTGTTAAATGAAGACATGAAGAATCATGCTTTTTTGAGTGTTACTTGCTTAAGCTCATGTTGTGTATTAATACCTGTGACATAGATGCAGATCAGAGCATGGTTAATGGCCAAATCACTCAGAAAACCAGAATATTTTTAAGGGTTCACAAACTTTAGATTTCAACTGTACATGTACACTTCAAATTCGTGTTTGGATGTGATTTCAAAGTGAAAAGGAAAGGATTTTGCTTTTGTTTTTAAATATTAAAAAGTTACTCTGGCCGCGGTGCTATTCCATGTAAATCATGGAGCTACTTCTAAAATTCTGCTAAAATTATAAGCCATTCATGTTGCTAGAAAATGTTATGGATAAAAGAGAGCAACAGATGATAGATATTTGTATATATATAAAAAGTTTGCATTTATTTTCAAGTAAAAAATAAGTGATACAATTTGCTTGGTGTAAATCAGTTCACAGAGGGTCATTTGATGTGCTGGAATTAAATCCTGGCCAGTTTGCACAAGTTCAGTGTGAAAACTTATCAGGCATCATTAATATGCACAACAAACATCTGAACAAACTACAAAACAAAAAGACCAAACCCTGAATGATGTCTGCAAATCAAGTGTAAATAAATGTCATCTGTGCACCATCTTCAACATCTGAGGCTCTGGAGGTCCACGACAGGACTCAGTTATCTGCGCATCACACCTACTGGCATAAGTGGTGTTGAAATATGACAGAAAATCATATTTCACAATGAAAAGGAAACATGCTGCCCTGCATCCTGAACATTTCAGTTTGATGAGATGATCTGACAGGTGAACACTGTTCAATCAAGTTGTCAGTTTTCTGAGGGAGAAGAGGAGGATGAGGAGCGACCCGTTGGCCTGTTTTCATTTTGGCAGTCGTTTCATTCCGTCGCTGTCCTAGGAAATGAAAACTCACTGCCAGCAGTTAAGTTAGCTGAATCTTGTGTTTCAAACCACAACCGATCAATCCTACTCATTCTGCGTTAACACTGAATTTGAAATGTCACACTTCCAAATATATGTTAGCGATTACTCCTTATAACTGATAACCATTTAAAAATGTAAAAAAAAAAAAAAAAAAAAAAAAAAAAAAAAAAAACTGGCACTAAAGGTCTGTTGTGGAGCACAGGGTCCACCAGACTCACTCTGGTGGTGAACCAGATTCATTTGAGATGCGTCTGTTGTCTCTCTTGTTTTTCTGTCCTGTGTAATGGTTGCTCATTGCTCTGTAAAACACACAGTGACACTCTTCACACTCTATATGCATATTTGATTTTGATTGAACTCGACCTGACAGTCAAAGTCATGTTTCAGTGTAGAAAAAGCAGGCGAAGGGAAGGTGACATCATCAGACGTACCCTGTGACATCATATCCTGCTGCAGGGTTTTTCTTGGCGCCTTGCACTCGATGCGTGCTCGACTGGGAGCTGTTACTGTTGCTGCGCGCCAGCATCTGCCCCCTGCTGGCCGTGGTGGCTCCCCCCATCTGGAGGGTGGGGTTGCGATAGGTCTGCGAGGTCGTCCGTGTCCCCCCGCCCATCCCGGTGCCAGGCACAGCGCCTCCTGCTGGATACGGATACCCACCTCCGTGCCGCCTCATCCCGCGGACGCCACCCTGCTCCTCGCAGCACGACACGCAGAGCAGCCCGCCTCCCAGCATGGAGACAAGCGCTGCGGCCAGCCCGACGTACAGACACTCCCCCAGCTCAAACTTCATGCTGCTGGGGATGTTGGGTCGGTAGAAGGTCTGGACGACCTCGTGTGTGGTCCAGGTCACAGGGATGAGTGCTAGGAAGCCTGCGGTGACGAACAGGCCACCAGCAGCGCCGGCCACGCGGCTCTTGGCCGAGCCGGTGCCCTCCAGGCAGACAGTGCACTGCATCCCGAGGGCCGCCATTGCGATGGCAAAAACAGACAGCACCAGGGAGATGACCATGAGGGCGCGTGAGGCCTGCAGGTCTGAGGACAGCGCCAGCATGGAGTTGTAGGTCTCACACTGGAAGGCGCCCGTGCTCTGGTACACGCACTCCATCCACAGGCCCTTCATGTTGGCCACGGCCGTCACAATGTTAGAGCCGATGTGGGCCGAGGTCCGCCAGTACGGCAGCACCGTGGCCACCAGAGTACCCAGCATCCCCAACAGGCCCAGGAAGAAGCCCATCAGCTCCAGAGCTGCCGACGCCATGAACACAGCTGCAACAGAGTAAGACCAGGTGAGACTGAAAAACAAGAGGACAGACAGAGAGGGAGCAGGACGTCTGGATGGAAGGAGGAACCCTCCACCTGGAAATGAGTCAAATAACCCTCACAGTTCATCTCAGGTACCAGACAGGTGAGACTGAGCAGTACAAGTGATGTGTGAACAAACTAAATCGACTTCACAAAAGAGGCTTTGCAGTTGCAACTCAAGTCTCTTAGCAACCACATCTGACACCATCATGGACATCCAATGGAAAGCAAAGGAAAAAATACCCCCAAAAATATTGTGTTGGTGTGGCTGGAGGTCAGTCCAGTTATGTTAAATAAAATGGCACATTTGTTTCTAAATGTGACACAGGAAAGAGTCAGGTCAGCTGTTTGTTTGTTTGTTTTAAACAAGCTATTCAGTGTGTGTGTGCGTGCGTGCGTGCATGCGTGTGTGTGTGTGTGTGTATGTGTGTGTGTGTTTTAAAGCTAGTGATGTTGATTTAACCTGGTACTATGGTTAGTAGGGGTGTCACGATTCAATTAACCCATGGTTCAGTTTCGTATTTCACTTTTTGGCCCACGCTTTTGCTTTTGGTTGGGTTTGTTTTGTACATTAGGGAGACAAAAACATTTTGAATGTTCTCTGTGTGTGGTTGTATTGCACTGCGCTGTAGCATTCTTTGTTCATTCAGGTTTTTATGATTCAGTTTACACCCTAATGATTAGCTATAAGAAAAGGTAAGGTTGATTGAATCTGTCAGTGGTGAAAGGATCAGTTTCAAAAACACATTAGTGTTTCAGAGCCGTAAACCTCCAATATGGCTGCCAGAGAAGACGTTAACTTCCTCTGTTTGTCAGTTATTGTCAAAAGTTTCTCTTATTCTGCTTTATGTGACAAACTGAGGCCATCTCAGGTAAAACAATAAACCTTTAAGAAGCCATTTCTACACAAGCTTTCACTTTAAACTCAAAACAAAAAATACAAAATGACAAATGACCTCATTTTTCCCACCTGAACACAGTACTTTCATGACACACACACACAGCCTGCGGCATGTTATTACCTGAGACTGCAGCCGAGGTTGTGGCTGTAGCTGGAGGCCGGAGTGGAGGACTGTGTTGCTGAGGTTGATGCTGGAGTTGAAGTTGTGGTTTTGATGGCAGCTGAAGCAGAGGAGGAGGAGGAGGAAGATGATGCTCCTGAGGATGAAGGCACTGCACAGCCTGTATCTCCTATCACTACAACAACCGCAGCTGTTTCTACTTTCACGGTGTCAAACTGGGATTGCACCGGCTGCTTCCAAAGACCTGAACGCACTGCAGAAGTTGCAGCACTGCTCCTGGTCCTGCTGTGCTAATAGTTCTACTGCTGATCTGCTGTTATTCTGGAGGCTGCATTGGAGCGAGGTTGGAAATAAAACGTCCCAAAAAAGCTAACTCAGCTGCTGCTAGTGCTCCCTTATTGAGTAAAGTTCACTTCACTGCCTGTTGATGATGTCTCCCCAAGACTGCCTAACACTTCAGTCACCTCAGCAGTCTGTATCACAAACACACTCACTCTTATAGTTTTGTCTCTCTCCCTCTCTCTCTCTCTCTCTCTCTCTCTCTCTCTCTCTCTCTCTCTCACTCACTCTCTCTAGCTCATCCAGACCTTCACCTCCTGTCATGTACACACACGTTGACAGTGACACACAGACATCCCTGTTGCCAATCGGTTAATCATTATCTCGTCAATCATTTCTTGCCTCCAAAAACAGGCATTGGGTACAGCGGCGGGTCAGTCTGAAAACCAGGTCAGGAGGGTGTCGTCGCCACAGGATCCACTGTGCCAAATTTGAAGGATGTAAAAAAACAACAACATCAGAATATCATTTTTCTCCATCAAATGAATGTTTTATTCAACAAAAAATTTATCACAAAGTGCTGTATAGAGAACAAAAATTCTCAATAAAACAGTAATCCATGCACATTTTGGAGGTAAAAAAAAAAGTTTCTGGGGCTGTACATAACCCTAAATAAAGGATCTTGAACTTGGAGACCCAATAGAAACATTTCCTGCTTAAGTACTGGTGAGGAAAGAAGAAAGAGGCTTTATCAATCTTTACTTTATTCATTGACCCAGTTCACACGTTCATTCAGTCCTTCCTTCCTTGCTTCTTCACTGTCATCCTGCCTTACTTCCCATTTCTTCATTCATTCAGTCAGCATTCATTAACAGCTCTATGTTCTGTCAGTCACTACTTCATTCATCGATTCAGGTCACTATCTCCACTGGGCGGCAGTCTGGAGGGAACCAGGTGTTTGCTCATGTGTATCTGTCAGTCTCCCAAACTACTGGGCCCATCAGTCTAAGATTTTTTATGTACAGTCACGACTGTGTGATCAAGGCCCTCTCATGGTTGCGGTGAGTCAAAATCTTTGAAAAACCTGTTTTATACCACAACTGAGAGCTATCTGTTTTTTTGACTAAGTCCAAACACTGGAGACAGGAAGATATGCAGGTCTCTGTATCTCCGCGTCTCCAGTGATCAGAGAGGTTTTGTTGTTTGTTGTTGCTTGAATATTACTTTTTGGGCATTGCTGCTTTAGTTGACAGTCACAGTAGAGAGACAGGAAAGCCAGGGGAGACAGAGGGGATGACATGCAGCAAATGGCTTGAGGTCGGATTCGAAAACAGGACGCTGCGATCAGGAAGCTGCCTTAACAAGTAGTATGTGATCTCACCAGGTGAGTGACTGGGGTGCCAGTGCTAAGGAACTAACTGACTGTGCACTGCCATTGTTCTGTGACATTTTTTGACACCACCACATAATGCGTTTGTTTCACCTATTTCTGTCACACCAGCCTCTTTACAAGCAGAATAAATTTTTTGTGGTCTTGAGATGAAAACTACAAATCACAACACGCCCCTGTCCTCTGTCTGGAGAGGGAGGGATCCGGGGATATTTCCTGGCACAAAGCATTAAGTCTGGGGACTGTCCCCTGAAAACAGGGATGTCTGATCACCCTGTCACACACCGTTGCTGCCTGCCTCATTCTGTGATCTTCACAATACTCATTTCCAAAGCTATTTTGATATGATGTTTTTTAATTATTCCATAATATCACACTGTGACAATTTTGAGCTCCATATTTTGGTTAAAGTTTAAATTCTGCTGCATGTCCGTCAGATGCCTGCTGGGTTGTAACGTTGAAGACAATTGCCCTTACTTGTGAACTTCAGATCTGAAAAAAAACCCAAACACAAACACAAACAGAAAACAGAGAAAAGAGCAGCCGCTACATACCATGTCAGTATGTGTCCAGATAAGAGAGAGACAGCCATGTTGTCATTCCTTGGCGGTCAGTGACAGACTCATCTAACGTGTGTGTGCACGCTGTGTGCCAGCAGCATGTGTATCACTGTTAATAGTCACAGTCACCCGGTTCGTTACTAATCCGGTCCTGAGGCAGCAGCCTCGCTTTCTAATCCCTCCAATCGGCCCTCACATGGCAGCAGCAGCATAATGGGATTAGCATGTAATCCCGTCACTTTCCCGGTCCAGCGGACCAGAGGCCAACGTCCACATGCCTCATAAACACTGTGCCTTTATGCCCACCACAGAGGGGCATTATACGACTGCCCTGCATGATAATGAGGCAACTAAGGTCAGCAGCTGACCTTTTTCATAGTGCTTCGACTGGCTGGTGGTGACTCACTGTCAATGTGACATGTATGTAGAGGTGGGCAGGTGTATCCGGGTGCAAGATAAAATCAAAACAGCAAAACACAAGAATATTCACACACTGAATTAAATGTTCCCAGTTTCATCACAACATCACAACCAACTTACCACCAACTTACATCCACACAGCAGCTGAAAGTGACCCAATTCTGATTTTTTTTTTCTTAGACCTTGATCTTTTCGCCTCGACTGTTGAAATTCATCTTTGTCTGTGACCATATGTGACATCAGTGTGGACAGATCTCTGCCATGACAAGGATGCTACTGGACATTAAAAATGTCCATCATCACAATTAATGAAATAGTGCTGCAGGCATTCATTGACTGAATTGTTTGCTGTGGTAACAGTGGCGTGGTGGCAGTCCGTCAGCTGTTCAGGCTGCGGGCAAGAGGACAAAACAGCCTGGACTGAAGCATCTTTCCATATATTTATTAAATTTGTAACCTCCTGTCTCCCTTTTGTTGTTGCTGTGATCCTGTGATTTTGTTTTTGCTGCAACTGCTGACAAATAAATAATGACGCTGTGACACAGATGTGATCATGTTCAACAAGGAAAACTATGAATCCTGATCTGACCGTTCACAGAGCCGTCACATCAACAGGAATCAGGTACGTATCTGATTTAGGATCACATATAAAAGTGTCCCAATTCAGATCTGAAAAAGTCAGATTCAGTGTTTTGTTTTTGTTTTTTTGTTTTTTGCTGTTCACACTGGTATAAAAAGTCAGATGTGTGTCACATTTGAAGGGGAACAAAATTAGATGTAGGCCACTTTTTACTGGCTGTCTGAATGTTGTCAGAGTCTCCGTCAGGCAAGAACGAAATCCTAAACAGTTTAGTGATCAATTTGTCATGACAAGAAAAGAGCTGGATAGAGTACAATGGACAAAGGTGTGGTGGGGTACATTTTCAATGGATGGAAGTACAATGTCATAATACTAAAATGTCCCAGTGAGAAAAAAAACTGAAGGAAACTGAAGCAGGTGTGTGAAGTATATAAATGATGTGCAAACATGCATCATACATACATTAATATGTCTACAGACTTCTGTTAAAGTATATGTGTGCAGTGTTGTAGCATGCAGAAGTGCATGTAAAAAACAAAACAAAACAAAACAAAAAAAACACTTTTTCAAATGTATTTTGCCAAGTCTGCGAATCTCAGTGGAAGATGCACAAAAATCAGGGATTAAGAGGAAAAACATGAAAAACAGAAGCTCTATTGGATGCGACTGGTAAGTTGTTGCGACTCACATCCTGCGGGTCAACTCCAGCTGATCTGATTCTCTGAGCATCAGGATGCAGTTTGTGGCTCATGTCACTAGATGGCAGTACTGAATAAGTTCTGTTAATTGAATCCATTTATTGGTTCGCTCTGCTCAAAGAGAAGCAATGTTGTTGCTCCAGTGTTGCGGGTTTGAATCCCTGCACCATGGACTGTAAAATATAAATATTTTTCAGCACTTAAACTAAAAACATTGTTTTATTTGTTGGCTTGAAGCTGCAAGCTGACTGTAGCAGGACGGAAGCACCACAAATCATAAGCTGTCATTCATTCATTTTTAACTGTGAACTTTTAACTGTGACAGTTTGATCAGCAAATGATCAGTTATGTTGACAAGTGGTTATTAATGGAATCTATTAATCCAAGTGTAGTCTTTCATTAACATGCACGTTTGTCAGTTGTCTAAGTGTCATGTTCTTTCCAAAAGCCAAGAAGTCTTCACTGATGCAAACACAGGAGCTGGATGTTTCCTGTCATGTCTAACAGAATATGGTAAGTCACCTGTGAAATATATAAAATATGTTTAAGACTAACTTTTCATCATCACTGTCATTATTTTAATGTTTACTCAGAAATTGTTCAGTAATTTACCTTAACATACTTTTATAACAATCCTAAGTTTCTATCTTTGCCCAAACAAGAATGCAATGCATGCTGGGAGGTGTAGTATTAAGGCTACATTACCTCTTGCTGAGGTTCAACGTGATCAGCTCAGTGAATGATTGGTAAGATGTTTGTTTTTGTAATTAAGGTCAGAAGTCTGGGAGTGTTTTTTGTTTCTTTATTATGAAATCAAACTTAACATGTTTGCAATAAAAAATAGACCTGAGAGCAAAATTATCAGCACTGCAATCAAACAAATGTTTTACGGCATGTTAAATACAGTTGTGATGGAAATGCAAATCAAAAACTTTTGTTTGGGAATCCCAAGGTTTGTATAGTAGCCATTCTGATTCTACCCAGAAGGTGGCGGTAATAATATTACATTATAACTGGATGTTGCCAAGCTGTCACTCCAATCAAAACGGGCTAACAGAGGCGTGTCTTCAGTCTTTGCAAACAAAACTTTTGGATTCACAAATCAAAGTTTTTCATTCACATTTTAATCACGAATGTATTTTACTGGCACTAAAAGATTTTTGGTTGCAGTGTCAAACAGTTTTGCTTTCAAATCTATTTTTTTGATTGCAACTACATTCTGTTTGATTGCATAATAAAAAAAAAACATTCCATAAGTTATACAATCATATAAGGTAAAATGTAACATGTCTATGATCACTGAGTTGAAGTTAGTATCAATCATTTGAGGTAGGTCGGTTTCATTTAAACACACTGAGAGGATTTACAGTGATTGTGGGAAAGTGTGGGCAGGGAAGGGGTGAGCAGTTTGACAGTCACACTTAAAAAACAACCAGAATAACTTTATTGTCATGTGCATAACACGTGTTCTATTGTTTTAGTAACATAAAAACAACATATTAGCACATTGTCCCATCAGGGGATACAGGCGGCCAACAAGATGCTTCATCCCTCCAGGTGTCATCCTCACAGGACCAGTGGTGTCTGACAGATGGAGACACATGATCTTTGAATATCAAGCTGCTGCTGCTGGAGGTGACATCACGTCTGCTTTGGCCAGTTATCCATGTGAAGAGGAGAAACACACTGGCCAGCAACAGACTGGACTGAGAAATACAGGGTGCATCAGTGGTGTGTGCTGTGAGTGAAAATGAGCCATGAGTGAGCCCTGGCTCAACTGTGTGAAAACATCAGACAGACAGAACCAGACAGAGAGCTCTGGACCTGCACCATCTTCCTGGACTCGGTTCAGCAGCGAGCATCCTTCAGTCCCGCTGAGGTTTTCCTGGAGTCAAAACTAATCCTGGGGAAGGGCTCGTGACAGCTGGTTGGAAACTATTTTTCAGAATACAGTGAATCTCTAACAGCCGTTCCTTCCTGTGCTGAGACTGATGTGGTGTCAGTTTATTGTTCGGTATGCAGCCTGGCTTCAGACGCGGGAGTCGACCTTTTAGTGGAGGGTCACTTGTTGTCCAGTGTTGTTGGACAGACTTGTGAGTGACTCTCCCGCTGACCCTGCTCACACCTCTGGACTCCTGTGGAGGTGTTGGGGCGACCCGACACCCCTTTTCATACACACACACACACACACACACACACACATATTTTAACTTCTGACTGCTAACAGCATGCTGCATCCGTTACACTGAAAATATGAAAGTCGGGCAGAAGTTTATAAATCAGCTCATGATGATTATTGATGATTGGCAGCGTTGATGCTCAACATCGTGCGTTCGACCTCACAGCGACCCTGCGACTGCTTGGCGCTCAGTCCAGTGCCAGGAGTCGACTCTTGCTTGCTGCTCACACCTCTGGCTTCATTTGGGGAGGTGTTGGACACCAACACACACACACACACACACACACACATCACACCTCCTCAGGCACACTCCAGGCCTGGTCAGCCCTCCTCTCTGTCTCCCAGCACCTTGTTAGAGCCAGGAGTGTCACCCTTAGGAGAAACACACCGGCTCTCCCAGAGACCTTCACTCTGTTCCCACATCGGCACCTACATGCACACACACACACACACACACACACAGATACACACGTGCCTACACATACTTAGCCATGCAGTTTGACGTGCTGCAGGCTGACCTTGCAGTAAACTTTGATGAAAAAAGAAATCCAGTTTGCGTTGATTGTATCCTCTCAAATAAAAGTTCTGAATGGAAGCAAGAGTTCAAATGGTCACTGTTTCAGCATTAGTTATTTTGGCAAATCTAGAGCAGGAGTAACTTCTAATCACAGCACAACAGTAAAGCAGAGACAGACTCTCTAATGAAATGACACGGTGAGTTTAGGGCAAGGCCAGTGGATCAGCAGATCATCGACCTGATGGGTTTCAATTGGATTGATTTTGCTCCATTTGATCCCATAGTGCACCAGTGCCCTGAAATAAAATAGTAAAGCCTCCTAAGTAAACTTCACACATTGGGAGATGGGGCGGAGGAGAAGCATCAGGGGAAATTTAATGCTCAGTTAATCCCAAAATGTGTGTCAGACACTGTCAGGGTATTGGACAGTGAAAAATTGAAAGTCTAAACTCTATAGTGATCTATCATCTAAGAACTACAGGGTGTGTTTGTGTAAGTGTGTGTGTGTGTGTGTGTGTGTGTGTGTGTGTGTGTGTATGATTGACCATCACTATAATCCAACAACCTCAAAATAGAAGAAAATTCTATTTTCAGAACATCTGTCATTATTTTCTGAAAGTGTCAGCTGCTCTGCCAATAACGTGCCTGAGCAAAACAAACTCACAATGTACACTCCAATCTGTAAGGCTGGAAAGGTTAGGATTAGGTTAGGGTTAGGGCTAGGGTTGTGTGTGTGTGTGTGTGTGTGTGTGTGTGTGTGTGTGCGTGCGTGCGTGCGTGCGCGCGTGCGTGCGTGCGTGCGTGCGTGTGTGTGTGTGTGCGTGCGTGCGTGCGTGCGTGCGTGCGTGCGTGCGTGCGTGCGTGTGTGTGTGTGTGTGTGTAAAAGGATAAAAGAAAACAGCTGTAATCGTTTTTTATTGTCAGTTGTTTAAAACAAATCCAAGTTGTTGTATTTCTAAAATTGTAAGGTGGTGACATGACATGCAAACTTTTAACACATGTAACAAATGTACGGTGAACTACTGTTGAAGCACAAAATGTGCGTTAATTGTGTGCTGAAAGGTTGCAACACACTTGTGCAAGAGTTCATAGTTGTAACTATTCATAAATGTACAATGCATTTTGCAAATGTGAGCGGATTTGTAAAGAAATGCATTTAAAGTTGTGAGCTGTGAACATTATGACAACTTGAATAAAATTAGTGTTTGCGAGCTCATTGCTAAACTGGTTTTGTGATTCATTTGTCAGACTTAAAGCACAATAGTTTACTTGTTCATATTTCTCTAATGTGCAACAGATGCTGTGGATCCACAGTGCAGAGGATCTGTGTCAAAGTGACAGTGAAAACCAGCGACCAGAGTGACAATTTCTGTTCCAGCAGGACGCCGCGTGTCAGCTGCCACATCAACACGCTGTCAAGCTCTCTGAGCCTCGCATCCCACTGGAAAATCAGCCCAATGACTTGAAGGTCACAGATGCTTCCCATCCAACTGGACGACACTCAGCAAATTCAGAACTGGAGCAAACCCCAAAACCACAGACATGTGCAAGAAGAGCTGAAGCTTTAATCGCTGACTCAGCGGGGCTGAGTGCTTATTTCAGTGTGAAATGTATGAATTATGACAGCTAAAACGTGTTTTCATTTTGTCATTAATCAGTTTTGTCCAATTTGAATGCAAGCTACAAAAAACAGGAAAAGTACAAGTCAGACAGACACTGAGTGAAGACACTGAGTCGAATACTGTTTGTTGTCTCTTGCTTCCATTCAGAACTTTTATTTGAGAGGATACAGTCAACGCAAACTGGATTTCTTTTTTCATCAAAGCAAGGTCAGTCTGCAGCACGTCAAACTGCATGGCTAAGTATGTGTGTGTGTGTGTGTGTGTGTGTGTGTGTGTGTGTGTGTGTGTGTGTGTGTGTGTTTTAACTACTGGCAAGGACACCCACCAGACGTAAGACCCAGTAACTGGGAACAGCTTGTCCAAGTGGGGACAAAAACCAAGTCAGTGGTTTAGATTAGGATAGGGGACGACTTGTCCTCAGTGAAGACACTGAGTCGAATACTGTTTGTTGTCTCTTTGAAAATCTGTCCAGGTGAAACACTGTTGGACAGATCGAACACAGTACACTCTGTTTGACATGCTGAGTTATGATATGTCAGGGCAGCTCACACCGTTTCTGTTTCAAAGAATGAATCGACTGAATCAGACTCTAAAACACTTCTCTTAAGACTTCATTAGCTCATTTTAATTATAGAACTACAACAATTAAACTGCAGTGACAGCTCCTTTCTTCTTGTTAGAGAGCTTAGCAACAAGCCACGTCAGTCCAGCTGTTTGCAGCAATTTTACAGCAGCTAAAGGTAAGTGGTAAGCCTGCTGAATATGGTAGCCCACCGTTTACTGTAAATAAAGGCACATGTTAGTTTCTTCAACAAAACTGAGTTGTAACAAAGCCATATGGGAAGGAGTGTGAAGGCAAGCTACTGCCAGCTCCAGCGTAAATGCCAGATTGGCATTTAACAAGTCAAGTAAAAACCATTGCAAGCCTTAATTAATTAAAGAAACCTGATTGGGGGAAGCCTGAGGGAGTTTATATATGAAATATATGAAATGTACTTTTTCCTTTTTCACTGGAAAAATACCTGTCGCTGCTGCCACCCAACCCACTGTCCTTTTGTCTGCATCCATCCATCCACCAGCGAAGCATGCTAAGTTGATATTTTATAGCTAGCTAGCCATTACGATATTTCATGGCGTTTACAGTACACGTGCTCGTTTTTTCTGCAGTGCAGAAACACCACAGTGATGTCTACCACATTGCCGCTTTAAGTGAAGTAATATTTACAGTGAGAAATGTACAAAATTTGCCAAGATTGTCAAACAGCTTTGCAATCACGATGTTGGAGCCAGAGCAGCCAGCAGCTGGCAGACTGTCTGAGTGTGTCATCGTGTGTATGTCTGTGTATGCATATGTGTGTGTGTGCATGTAGGTGCCGATGTGGGAACAGAGTGAAGGTCTCTGGGAGAGCCGGTGTGTTTCTCCTAAGGGTGACACTCCTGGCTCTAACAAGGTGCTGGGAGACAGAGAGGAGGGCTGACCAGGCCTGGAGTGTGCCTGAGGAGGTGTGATGTGTGTGTGTGTGTGTGTGTGTTGGTGTCCAACACCTCCCCAAATGAAGCCAGAGGTGTGAGCAGAAGGCAAGAGTCGACTCCTGGCACTGGACTGAGCGCCAAGCAATCGCAGGGTCGCTGTGAGGTCGAACGCACGATGTTGAGCATCAACGCTGCCAATCATCAATAATCATCATGAGCTGATTTATAAACTTCTGCCTGACATTTTAGTCCAAAATGAGCTGTTTCTTTACAGCACCGGTGCCTTATTCTGCTTATTTTCAGTGTGACAGAAGCACTGGGAGCATAACATGTTCCACATTCCTGTTTTAGCTTGATGATGACTAGGAGCTTCTGTTTGGTGTCTCCAACTGAAAAGCAGCTTAGTCATGATGTAGATTTACAAAAAGATCTGAACAAAAAATTTACTTTTGAAGATTTTTTTTAACCCTTTCATGCATAGCAGTCACTACAGTGGACAGCTAAAAAGACAGTTTAAAAGTCATCTTCTCCTAAATGCAATGGTTTCTATGGCAGAATTGCATATCAGCTGTTAGAGTGCTCTCTGCTGCTCCCCTACATTGAGGTTTATGCAGAGACTGTCAGTTCTTGTTGCTGAGAACATATTAATACTAGTAGAATGACATGGTAATACCAGTCCTGCATCCTGAAAGAATGATGGAGACTCACAGAAATTTTCATGCCCTAAGAAGTGTAAAAACACATAAGAAAAAAATCTGGACTCAGGCTTTCATGGTGCATGCATGAAAGGGTAAATTAAAAAATATCCATGTTAAAGTAGTAATTACTTTGAGAAGAAAAAGAAAATTCAGGACGGCAACTTGATCCCTTTAATAAACTTTATTGTGCCGACACATTTCATCGGAGAACCTCCTTCAGAGTACACACGCATAGAGAACCAACAGTGTGCGTCAAATACCACTGTTCAGGGAGTTCATGAGACAGCCAGGTACACCTGGGAGCAGGAAACCACTCCCTTAATAATCCTTGACATTTTCGTTTAAAGGAATTCTCCAGCATTTTGGGCAAAATCCCCTTTTCACTGACTTCTCCAGACTGGAATAAGATGTCGATAGCATTTTCACCTCTGTATGTCTCAAGATTCGGTTCCTATGGACAGCATTTCCAGAGTCATTAGCCTAGCTCCAAAATGAAAAGATACATCTTACAGCAACTCCATCGCTGTCTTATTTACACAGTATATTATGGGTATTTGAAAAACACAGCTAAACTTTTTTGCATTGTCTTGTCTGTGCCATGAGCTGCCTTCACAACACTTCCGTTGCCACAATTCCCTGCGCATGTGTTGCCACCTGGTCTCACTGGAAATGACTGGGGAGCAATTTAATTGAGCAAATTTTGGATTGACTGGTCACTTACTATCACACTAACTCTATTCCAACACTAAATACTTGGCTTAAAGACACATTTTTGGTTTGGCGGCTGCTTTGAGCCCATGCTATACCAATAACGTACCTGAATATAGGCAGAGAGGAGAAATTGTTTATGTGGTCGGCACACAGTTGTTTTCTGTGAATTTGACCTGGAGGATTTGTGGAGATAAGATCTTGTGTTGCCTCCACAGAAAAAAAAATAAGTAGACAAGACAAGGGGGCAGTTGGTCACTGATTAGCAGCATTCCTCACTCTGTGGGAGGAGGAGGCTCTGTCTGCTGCCAGCAAATGTGAAAACAGTGGGGGTATGCATGCACACACACACACACACACACACACACACACACACACACAAACAAACAGATGAGATGAGACAGGGTAAACAAGTGTGCCATTCCTTGTTTTTACAGTGTAGGACATTTGGATCAGTAGACAACTTTTGTCCAAAGAGCTGCTGTACAATTTGGTGAAGAGAGTCAAAGTTTGGTCACGACCTCTGAGGACAGAACAGAGGGAGAACATGAAATGAGAACTGAAAGACAGAAAGACAAGACAAGAAAAGAAAAGGAAAGGAAAGGAAAGAAAAGGAAAGAAAAGAAAAGAAAAGAAAGGAAAAGAAAAGAAAAGAAAAGAGAAGAAAAGCTTACTGTATATACTGAAGTTTTAACAGGCTAAACTGCATGAATTATGGTCTCATGAAATAAAAATATCTAAAAGCACAGTTTTTTTCAACTAAGTCACCTGCAAAACTAGTTTTCAGTCATGAGAGAAACAAGAAAAAGGTACTGATAATCATTCATTTAAATACAAGCTAGGAAATACACATAGCAGCCTCTGCAAAATAGCACTTCAAATATTTGCAGGTAGCTACTTAACAGGCATGTGTTAGGAGTGTTAAACAACATTATAACGCAGATTTACAGAACAACAAATCACCATAACAGAGGAACTGAACACAAGCTTTTCTGGTTCATGGTGTTGCTGCTTTTACCATTAAACTCAAATCATATTTTCAAAGCTAAAATTAAGTGGACTTCCCCTTGAGCTGCCTGCAAAACATCATTTCTGACTGGGTGATTATGTTGAACCCCAAGCACCAACATCCCAAAACAGCTGGAGAAGATTAAATATGTGACAATTTATTTATCAGTGTTTACTTCTGCTCCATGTTTCCATCAGATATTATCTATAAATACGACAGAGGTTTAAAACTTTGAGCCAAAGCTTTCCTGCGACTTGGGAAATCATTTTTCCCTCTCTCCAGTTTTAATAAATGAGGACTCACTTTATCGTCCTGATCACACATCCTGTGCTGTGCTCATTTTCAGTCTGTACAGATGATACTCAACATGCAGAACTTCTGTGTGCCTTAAGTCAGTTCCCTAAATATAGGTGGTATCAATATAATTATCTGAGAAAACTTGTCATTTTGAAGTTTGTTTTCATTCCTCCTCTCTGTTTAGAACAAACTGCTATAACAAAAAAAAAAAAAAAATCACTGTAATGTTCTTGAAATATTGCTATTGGGATTTACAAGTCACAGTTTGACTTATGTGTGTCTTTAAACTTGAGCATTTTCATGGCCAAAATGGCAAAGATTCAGCATAAACTCCCTAAAATGTTATTCTCAGCATGGTGGAGAGGACTCTGGAACAGCATTCAGACACTAAAATGGCTCTTTCAGGCGGGATTATCCACTTATTCTACTGAAACAGGAATGTGTGTTTACAAAAAATAAAAATCTACCAACAGTTACACAAAGTGTGAGACAAAATTTCATCGCGAGTGTTACAGCTTTTTGTGTAGCTGTGGTCAGAAAGAAACCTCCATCCTGTTTACAGGGGACGACACTGACTGGGCAATATCTGACATTTCATACAAGGCCAGTATCTCTCCAGAATATCTGTCTAAATCTAATACTTTCACTGCCCGACATTTCATAGGGAAATCTTCTCCTGCACTACATTTATCTGACAGCTGGACTTACTGGTTACTTGCAGAAGAAGCTTTTCCATGTGAAACATCAGATGTGCTACATTGTTAGAGTGTAAACCAGCCAACAGGACATGGAGCAGTCACAGCTACAACACTGAAATACTTATTTCAGGTTAATGCATCAGTTATTTAACTCTCTGAAAGGAAACATTCTTCACAATCACTACTTTTCACACTGAACTACATTTTACTGATAATACTTCTATATACTTCCACTGAAGGAACTATGAATATAGGACTTTTAATTGAGTAGTTTTCCATTGTTACTTGATTTATTTGTTTGTTTATTTTTTATTCACCCACTCACTCACTTACTTATTTACTTATTTATTTGTTCATTAATAAATAAATTGGAATACTTTTTCCACCACTCTTTCCTTGTAATATTGTAGCCTACATCCCTGTAATATTCTTCCATGTGTATTACAGCCTGGTCTAGCCTTTGCTGTAATGTTTGTATAGTTTCTATATTAAATTATAATTAACTAGTAGTTGTTCTCTGTAAATGTGTGTTAAGTAAATAAGTCGTCCTCCCCGCTGTGTCCACATGCATGTGTCAGGCCAGATAAAGCCCTCTTCATTAAGGCCTGATGTGGCTGAGGGCAGCGCTGGTTTCTCCATTAAAGCCCCAAGTCCCATTAGCGCTCCCATTTGTGCCGTTTGCAGCTCGCTCCGCGGGGCGCCGCGCGGCTCCTGTCGGTTTGTTTAGCCCAAATGAAAAAGGCCATTAGGGGCCATTTAGGCCCATTAGAGCCGAGGGACGGTGAGGATCCTCACACCCGCTCAAGACGAACGCGTGTGCTCAAAATGATATCTACTTTATAGTAATCCTATGATAAACCTCAAATAAATACAGTACGACTTCTTATGGGAATATTATAAGAATAGTCTATCGCAAATAGCCTACACTGTAAATTCCCATACGCTCCAATAATACACTACTCTTATGATGCCATAGAAGAGTGATGCCATAGAAGATTTTTTTTTTAAATCATAAACTACATGCTAAATTACTGTAGAAATATTACCAGCAAATAATAATCTTACAGCCTAGACGTGCCATGGGAGATTAAAAAACAAACATGAAAACACCATGAAGGTATGAGGTCAGTAACTCACTACTGAGCGCCATACACGATGTAGAAAATTCCTAGAGGAATATGTTATTTCATCTTAGATTAGGTTACTTTAAAACCGAGCTTCCATTAATCACATAATGGGAGAGCAAGCAGAAAAGCAGATTTTCTATTTTTAAAAAATCAATCAAAATAATATGCTTTCTGTGTTCAAGTAAAGATAAACTGTTCAATAATGCAGTTTACCTGACACACAAGAGAATTTCTTTAGGCTACCACGAGCATCAAGCGAGATGAAAAGACGCCAGAAACGCACAGAGCGGTAGCCTGCTTTTCTATAATATAAAGTGATCGGTGTTTCTACTGTGTTTTGCCTCGTGGAGGTCCTGTTATCCAGCCATTAATTTGGAGCAGTGCCTCGCTGCATGTGGAGGCCAGTTTGGTGTGAAGCTCCTCCACTTGCATAAACAGCTCAGCGCAGCGGGGCGGTGAGAAATCTCATACCGTCAGCTGTGTGGAAAAACACCGAGGAGAAAAGTTAGACACCATCTGTGAGAAAGACAGCAGGAGTCCTCACCCTGCAGCTCCACTAAACTAATTAACGACAGAAAATTAGATTGAGAGCTGGACAAGCAAGCAATATTTTTTAAGCCTAAATGAAAAAAGATAACCCATCATAGGAGATTAAAAAGACACTGTAAAACCACACTCCCCATACCATATTGTATGTATATTATGACACCTAAACGCAGGATTAGGCTTCCACAATATCATAAACCCACTATAGCCTAAGTTCCTACAGCAAAATTGATTGTCAGAGCTGATACAGGCAAAGACCAAGAAACTATCATAAAGTAAGATAACGTCACATTATAAACCCTAAAATATTTAAAGATTATTATAGTGATATAATAGGAGACAAAAACAATACCATCTGCTACAATGGACTGAACCTTTAGTAGCCTCCGGTAGGCACTCTGTAAGTCCTTGTATGAATACTGCAAGAGTATTATGGCCTAGTTTAAAAAAAAAAAATACCATACTCTAGGATAGTCATTATAAGGTCATTAAGTTATACGTATATCGTCAGCTATAGGAATATTACAGGATATTTTCGTTAGGATTTAGACTGTCGTTGAGGGGACTGTCTATACTATATGGTAATAAATAGTATAAATAATGTAAATTGAACAACATGATGATGCCATTTTTTATGATACTACAGGATTTTTACCATGAAATTGCTGGGGGGCTGCACAGACCTAACTGTGAGATTTGGGCCAAGACAAAAAATAATAATTATTTTTTTGAATTTTTTAAGATCACTCACTCTGTAACCTTTTTTCAGTTAATCTACAATGAAAATATTAAATGATCGATCATCTGGCAAACAAACCCAGTGTGGCGTGCTCCCCTCCCACCGCGGATCATTTGGCAGCTCATACACCCCCAAATTTCTCACACACACACACACACACACACACACACACACACACACACACACACACACACACGCCCCCCTCCTGTGCTGCAGTGCTTTATAAAGCTCCGGCATCGCAGTCGGACGGCTACACTCTCTTTCTCCACGCCCAGGATCACCGCTTCTCCCCCGGTAAAAGAAAGCTTTAAGCTGCCGGGAACCCACCCGCTGTCCTACCGAAAACCTTCGCTTGCCCTCACCTTTCAGATCTGAATTTCTATTTTCATTTCATTTAAAAACATTTTTTTGCGAGAAGTGACCCAGCAGAAGCAGGAAGGATGAGCTCCGCATGTCTGCTCGTTAAACAGCCGTCCTTCGGTGCAGCGCAGTGGTCGCGTCCGCTGACAGTGAACGGCAGCCCGGACACAAATGGCAGGTAGGTACCGGTTGGATGGTGCATGGTGATGGTGCATTTTAGCTCCAACAGCCGTTGGCCTAAATATTTGCTCTATAGTCGGTTGAGGTAAAGCTATAGCTGGGACATTTGCTTGCCTGTCAGCTAAAATACAGTGACTAAACCCCGTTGAGCAAGGTGTTAACCAAACCTTTGGTTAGAATCAATAAGTTAAATAATACATTTCCATTTGTTTCTCTGGCTAAAACAATTTAGTTGCTGAACAGCAGCTAAAACCACATAACTTGCTGTCTGTGAGCCGGACTGAGCGGTCGCTAGGCGACCCGTGAGGTGGAACGGTTGAGAACGGTTATTTTCCCCTCTCATCCGTTGACGCATTAAAAATTTAAATTAACGGTTGTGTGTTTATGCGGTATTTTATCAGGGGCTTTGAACCCGAGCCAGCCAATCAGACCTGAGCACCGGGAGTTGACGCATTATGTCAGACACTAATTATGAAGGGAATGCGTTTCTCAATTTAAAAGGGGGATTCCACTCAAATTCATTGTGCCCATCATAGAAGATGTAACTTAGATATGTAGCCTACATTACATAGGCTATATATACTCTTCACAATTTCTAGTAAGGCAGTAGAACTAATTCAGCGGCTTTTAATAGCTTATAATGTTTTGTTTTTTGTTTTTTTTTCACTGATGCAGCAGGGATGAAAGAGCAAAGCCACCAAACAATAGGCTAATTTAGGTTAGCGGTGCCCAAAAATGGGATCCAGGGACCTCCAGAGTACATGAGGATCTTCAGCAGGGTCCCAGCATAATGACAAAGAGTTATATTTCATTACTGCTGCATTTAGTGACTGACTTAGTGAATGACATTGTAAAAATGGATATAAAATGTTTGGGAACTCCTGATTTATGGTATGCACAGGAAGAATCTACGGATTATTATACATATTACTAGAATGAAAACATGTCTTTATCAATGGCAAGGTCATATTAAATCACAGCTATCCACACAGCTATCATTCCCTAAGTGAATTTGCGTCTGTGACGTCTATCTGATCTATTTTTACAGCAGCCCCAGATCAATTTAGCTGTGCTTTATGACTTCAAGTAGACTTGTTTTAGCGTGTATAATGAACCACACGCAGGCAGGGCATGAATGTGCTGTTTGTTCTCCTTTAATCATGCTTTTCTTGATTTCCCTGCAGCCAGAGCTCACTGTGGAGGCCGTGGTTGACCACCGGAAGGGACGAGTCAGGCCAACAGGCAAGGAGCAAGCTGGCATGTGTAAGTTACCTTCATTCTTACTGTATTTTGTGATTAAAGAAATCCCCATGTATATATACTTTAGCATTTGATGTGCCTGCAAGCAGGAAAAGCATGCCGGTGTTTTTCCTGTTTGCATGTTGAGGCAGTCGAGGAAAACCCCTGTTGTCCCAGTCAGTCATGTGGAAGCCATTAGGGACGGGAGGGGGGATGGAGGAAGGTGTTAGCATCAAGCAGTTTCCCCTATCACACCGGCCTTTCAGCACCTCCTCCCCCCTCCTCACCTCCCAGCCCGCCAACCTGACACTTAGCCCAGGCTGACAGGAGGAGGGAGGGGAGTGTGTGCTAGCTTGGATTCCAGTCAGCCAGCATTGACTTATGAGGGGAAAATATTCAGTTTGGTTGAATGCAGCAGATCCCACACTGGCCATTTCAGAGGATGCAATTAAAAATACATACATACACAAATAAGAATATGGAGAAGACAGGACAGGTTAGCAGATGAACAGCTGACTCTATGCATATTGCTTTATTAAAGCGTGCAGTGCAGGCTGAGGTAAGCCATCATAAACCAGAAATACTAGTTTACAATTGTCTGGAAATACTGTTGTCAGTTACATGACAAAACCACATTGCAACTGTTGAGTGTTAAGGAGTGGACATACCAGCTGGCACACCTGTTAATGTGCTTTTCCGTATATCATTTAAAATATTTTACTCCAAAAGGTTCTTGAAAAATTAAGCACACAGTTAATCAATTCAAATTCAATTCAAAGAACTTTACTAATCCATGAGGAAAGTGACCCTTAAACATTATGACTGTGTGTGTCACTCAGTTTTGATCATAAAAGTCATTCAGGCCATGTCCAAATTTCAAAATGCATTGTTTTACTTCCACTTTAGCCTTCCATCCACAATAAACAAACACTTTCCACCCAGCCTTGGTTGTAAAGCAGAAATTGCGTAGTCATGTGCATGCGTAATAGGGGACTTTGTGCGTTTTCAGGCATGCTTTCAGTGTGGACAGCCGGCTTTCGGAAACGCTAGTGCGATGTAATGTGAATAGACTAAAACGCTGATTTTGGATTTGCCCAGCTTAATGAGGACATGTCCCCAAAGAGCTGCAGCCATCTGGCCCACTGACACACAGCGACAACCTGCCTGGGAATTAACACCAGTGTGCCGCCACATGAGTCAGTTTGCCAACCAGCCACTCTGGCAGGTCATTTAGGGCTCCTGTTGTATTTTATATTTGACGTTTGGCTGATAGAATAGTGAAATTGGGTGATTTTTCACTATCATTATTAATTTTATATGTAAGCTATGAAAAAGATAGTTTCCTGCCAAGGATATAGTGAATGAGAGACAGAGGCGCCACTCCCCTCCCGATAGCCACGCTCCTTCCTGACAGCGGGGAGAGAGATGCCAAAACAGACACCTCTGAGGCTGAGGGGAAATTCCCACTATCCCATGCACACACACCTCGCCGTGCTGCTGTTGCCTTCACACCCCGATTGAGGTGCCAGCTCAACAAGTTTGCGCTTCGCCGGCCACCTGACTGCCATTTAAAGACTTTAACAATCACATTTTAAAGTGTTTGTAGAGGCACTTGGATGAGAAAATGTTGAAGCAGTGTGGTGAATGTTGTCCAGCTCTGTTGAGGGAGAAAGTGCGACAGTACTTGGTGTGTTTGCAGTTGTGTCTCAATCTGTTGTTTTCTGTCTCTTCTCTTTCTCACATATCACTGTTGTCAGGTTAAAAACCTCCAACCTGCAAATTGTCAACTATTTAGCAGCAAAGCAAATGGTTTTAGCTCGACCACTGTGCATTTGCAGCATATAATTGGCGTTTAAAGGTTTTCATGAAAGTAAAACATGAAAATAAAAAATGGGTTTATGAGGTTTTCACCCAGCAGATGTGATAGTGTGATGGGCACAGTTTGGCACAAATGCTGCCAGGATATATGGTTCTGGATGAAATCAACTAAATGACATGTGTACATACATACATGCTGCTGTTCCCTGTGGCTGCTGCATAGTACTCATCCCTCCTCTTTTGTCTCCACAGCCGTACTCCAGACCCTCAGTCCCCGGCTGCCTCTCCTCCAACGGGAAACCTCAGGCCTTCCAGCACCCAGTCAGGTCAGTTTCACCCCACAAACCCCACATCTGGTGCTGCATGACACTCGTTTTCCTTCTTTTTCTCTCATTTTCTGCTCTTCTGTATGTACACTACATAGAAGAAAACCTTTCTGTTTGTTCACCTGTCGGAACAAAAAAATCAGATAAACCCTTTGAGTCTGTTCTTTTCTGTGATTAAAAGTACTTTGTTGCTGCCAGTGGAACACAGCTCCATTTTGCACTAGTCACATCACCTTTGGACTTCAAGAATGCCGTTCAAATGTACCAATAAATCAGTGTAATCAACCAGTATCAGCTGTAAAAAGCAACATTAGTAGTGGTCCAATATTTTTTTTCATTGGCAATGCTTAACCGATTGTGGGCTTGTTATTTGTATGACCCTGTTGTCTAGTAGTTTGTCATTTAATATAACTGCTAGAAACCAAGTAAATATAACATTTAGTTAAGACAGATCTATCTGAAAAGGTTAACCTGCTTTGCAGCTGTGTTTTGTCAGTATCTGATTTTTAACGCTGGCTTATTCTTTCCTCCACACACAGGCTGTTCTGGCCCAAATCTAAGTCGTTCGACTACCTGTACAGTGACGGAGAGGCCCTGTTGAGGAACTTCCCCGTCCAGGCCACCATCAGCTTCTACGACGAGTCTGACAGTGAGGACGAGGATGAGGAGGATGACTGGGAGGAAGAGGGTGACTCTGAGGAGTGCCTGAAGCCCCGAGCACATTTCACCTCCCTCAACTGAACTGGAGAAGCCTCTCTCTGCTCGTGAAGAAAGAAGCTGCAGAGGCTGTGGTCTGCTGCTCGGCTGCAGCAACAAGTTTGGTGTTTATTGGGCTTTGAAGCACAGTTTATACACACTTTATTGGCTCTGAGCTGCATTTAAATGGGTGCACATGACAATTTACAGATAAGAATAAATTCCACACTGTGTTAAGAAGGCAAAGCAGGCGAGCAAAACAAGAAAAGACACTGAAATAGCGAGGGGCAAAGGGACATGGTTCCAATTTTTTTTCGTTTTAGGACCTCAGTGTGATTGTGTTTGTGTTGTCTGCCTTTGTACTTCTGTGGCAGCTTTGATAGATAGTTTCATCGGCTGTTATAGGTAACCAAAATCTGCTGCAGCCTCGTACTCATGCCAACATCTTTAAATCAACGTTGACAGTGACACTGGGACACACACCAAGTTTTCTTGTTGTTTTTTTGCTTATGAGTAGCCATAAATGCAATCATGCATGATGGAATATTTGTAATTCCATCCGTTTTCATTCGGTTTTCTCCCTGTGTTAAGTTGTGTGGCCTCATATTTCTAACTGTACGTGCTGCACACTGCTGTGGATTGCAACACACTCACTGTACTAAGCTGTAATCCTGTGATAGTGTGCAGTTTGTGCTACACAAGGCATTCAGTTTTGTTTCAGAGGGAAGCTGAACCTCTGCTGTGCTGCTCATGTCCCATGTTGGGATGTTTATTATGTTTACAGTCAATCTCAGGGTCTCATCCTTGCCAGTGTATATAATGTAATCTACTTTCTATTTATAATGATGTAAAATTGTACATAAACACATATTTATGTTGAACTATTTTTTATACTTTTTGTGCAGTCAGTTTTATACTTATTGTCTAAACACTGTCCAGACTGAGGTTGTCTCCAAAAAAATAAAGTAACCTATTTTGGGATTGGAGAATGTTTGTCTTCATGTGTTTTCTTCTCTATCTTTGTGATAAACTGATCAGAGAGGCTGATCGGGGGAGCGGGAGTAATATTACCAGGCTGCTGTTTGTTTCCTGTAACAGCTGATGGTTTATCTGTGCTGGGCTTTGTTGTGGTGAGGAGCTTTTCACTGCTGCTATCTTGCCTCTCTTTTTATGTTTATCTGCTGCTTCTGGTTGGCTGCAGAGAGAGAGCAGAGGTCTGGTCTCCATCTCTGAGAAAGACAAGAAGAAAGAGAGGCTGAAATGAAGGCAAACGGTTGAGGCCAAGTAGAAACCAAGATAGTAATTAAAAGGAGAGTAGAAAGGGAAAAGTGGGGAAACAATAGGAGCAGAGGAAGAAATATAGAGACAGTGTGAGAGGGCGTGGAGAAATAACCAGACAAAAAGTCAACAAAGAGATAAAAAGACAAACAGACATGTGACAGCAGCAGGTAAACAAGAAGAGTTAGAATAGAAAAAGAAAATGAGCAGAAACTGAGAAGAGGGGGGAAGAGAAAGAAAAATATACTGAAGGCAGAGAACACAGAAAGATGAGATCCTCCCCAGAGACTGATGTGTGCCGAGGTCAAAGGTCACTGAACACCCCTGCTATTGTCAGGGTTACCACTTGAGATTTGACCTCCAGTGTGACACTCGCTGTCCCCTGATCCTGCCTTCTTTCACATGGAAGCTTTGTAGTTGCGTCACAAATCTGCCAACATCCACATCTGGCATTTGACTAAAAATAGCTGGCAAAGATGTATAAGTTGTGTTTTTGCATCTATATAGCAATGCTCTAGCAATCTATCTAAAAGTTAACCATTAAATGTTATAACTAAAAGTGAAAGTGTTCTAGTTTGAGGTGAATCCCTAACATTCGGGACAAAGTAAAGGCAGTAGTGGTAGATGTAGCAATCCCAAGCAACAGCAACATCAGGAAGAGGGAACATGAGAATCTGGAAAAATACCAAGGGCTGAGAGAGGAGCTGGAGAAGATGTGGGGAGTGAAGGCAACAGAGGTGCTGGTGGTAGTCAGAGCTCTCGGGGCTGTGACCCCCAAACTGGGAGAGTGGCTCCAGCGGATTCCAGGAACAACATGTGAGATCTTTGTCCAGAAGAGCGCAGTCATCATTAGAAGATGGGTACACTGTGGTCATACAAGGATGGACATGGTCAGCAACAATACTCAGGCAGGCTGTGGTGTTTAAACAATGCTCGGTTGGTACTAAGAGGCCCAAAGTGTGCCAAGAAAATATCTGCCCACACCATCACACCACCACCAGCCTGAACCATTGATACAAGGCAGGATTGATCCATGCTCTCATGTTTTTACAACAAATCCCAGGTTTGGTGATGCCGTATGAACTGTGGCCTCAGTTTCCTGTTCTAAGCTGACAGGAGTGACACCCTGTGTGGCCTTCAGCTGCTGGAGCCCATCTGATTCAAATTTATATGCGATGTGCGTTCACAGAGGCTCTTCCACAACCTCTACTGGAGGCAGTGGTTATTTGAGTCACAGTTGCCTCTCTATCAGCTCCAACTAGTCTGGCCATTCTCCTATGCCCTCTAGCATCAACAAGGCACTTTAATATTTAATAATGAATATTTAAATAATATTTAATATGTCGTCTAGCATGTTTTATTTGAAGTTCACAACATTACCAGCATCTCTACTGACAGTGTGGTATTAACAAAGTAAAGACAACCCGGCAGAGCGCTTTGCTAATGTACAGCGTTCCCCTGAACGCAGCATTCCCAGCACGTGGAGGGAAAGGGCGGCTGAGCATGCTGGGAAATGTAGTATTTTGGGTGCAAGGTGTGGCTTGACGGAGTACAATCCGTTTTTATCAGCACGGCGGGAGCCTTGCGCACAGATTCTAGGTTAATGTCTTCTGAAATTTAAACACTCCGTTAATTTTATAAGCGTTCAAACAACTTAACCCCCCGGAGCCTCTTTTTAAATGCTAATTATTATTACTATTATTATTTTATTGTCTCTCTGTCTCTCTCTCTCTTTTTTTTTTTAATAGCGGACGTTCCTCCCCGCACGTCGGCGAGGTCGTGTCGCAGCTGTGATTGGTTAGCCGCGGGGAAGCCTCCGCTCCTATTGGCCGGCCGTGACGTCAGTCACAGCCTCCTTCAGTGACTCATGTGGGAGTTCCCTGGCTGGAGAGTCAGGGATGGAAGAGAAAAAGGCTTTTTCAAGCGCTATGAAGGTAAGCTTCATGTTATGTCTTCTTACCTCACATTCTGTGCTTTCATGTTGCTGTTGTTTTCAAACGGGACACGCGCTCAGCAGTCTGCCTGTCAGGAGAAAAATTATGACTCAACTCGGCACGAGTCTTGATTATTAATTTTTAAACGCTGTTACAGAAGCAGGAGAAGGAGGCGCTGAGCCCTCAGCATATAAGTCTTTAAGAGTTTAATTTATCAACAGCAAAAACTGCTTTATTTTCTCTACACTTGTAATAAAATTAC
>OMLB01054929.1:0-11728 GCA_900302555.1 Myripristis jacobus
TTTTGGAAATTACACGTCTGCAAATTAATCCAATCCAATCCAATCCACTTTATTTATATAGCACAATTTTAACAAACACAAGGTTTCCAAAGTGCTGCACAACAAGATGAAACACCACAAGATAACACAATAGAAGCAGAATAAAAAGGTAAAATACACAATAGGATAACACGATAAAATAAGATAAGATCAAATAAAATAAAATAAAATAATGATAATAAATTAAGACATTCTACATTCGCCTTTTTGTTGGTAGGAGCTGTGCTTTTCCCGTCACATCCTGCTCATTTCTCTGGGACAGAATCGGCACAGCAGCTGAGGCACCGGCGCGATTTAGACTGCATTATTCTCAATCTGAACTGTGTCAGGCTCGGATTATGTTGGTTAACAGGAATGAGGGGGCACCATCGATACTGCAGTGGTTTCTCTCCAAAAAATGGTTGAAATGCGGTACAGCTCCTTAGTTTGCACCTTGGTTCCAAGAATCTTGAACTGAACCGATTCAAGAGCCAGAAGTTTGTTTTTTTTTTTGGTGGAAAAGGCATACGAGTCAGCAGTGCAGTACATGTCCAGGTGATATATGCAGTGTTTAATAAAGGGTCTGTATCATACCCACACATTAGTCCAACCCTATCCACAGCCCATATTTGCCCTCATGACACAAGGACAAGCAGACCTCACATGCAGTTTACGCCACAAATAGAGCCAGCAGAATATACAGCACACCCTTTGCACATTCACCGTTTAATACCTCGCAGCTTCCTTGATGAACATCCAGTCTCGCTCCACCATATACACACTTCCTTGTCACACCTTCTTTATCTCTCCCTCCCTCCCTCAGCGGCGTGCGTGCAGGCTGTGTTTGTGGAGCCGTCCGAGCCCGACACCTCCCTCCGCTCCCTGGCGGAGAGCGAGACGAGACTCCCCTGCCACTACCAGGTGGAGGAGGGGGAGCGTGTGGTGCAGGTCACCTGGCTTAAAGAGCTGGAGGACGGCACCAAGGAGCAGATCATCACCGCTCACTACTTAGAGGGCCACACAGGTAGGACTATCACATCAACTATCGCTGTTTGGATGTGATTTGTCAAGAATATTGGGGCCTCCTGTTTACTCTTGTTGGTCAAAGCAACGTTTGGTCCTTCCTTGAGTGGCAGGTAAAGTTCCAGTGATATTTATCTGCCCTTATCTTTTGTAATACGTCATGAATGTTCCCATCCATCCATCACAGTTCTTTTGATGTGGAATTGTCCTCGGCTGTCCTCGGACATCATGTCAAACGCGAAGTGGAGGACGCAAGAACACGCAAGACTTTTAATGTGGAGAAATGAGACATGCATTATTTTGAAGAAAGTGACTCCCACTCTGTTGAAATGATTGGGTCCTTGAGGGGCCTCCGATGGGTCCATAACAAAATGATGAGAAGGTCATTATAAATTAATTGACTAGAAACTGTACGAGTATTCAGTGTTCAAGTATTACATTTAAGCAATTTAATTCTTAATTCAAACCAAAATATATTTTCATGTCCGAGTCCCAAGTGCAAAATCACTTTCAAAGTGGACGGCAGCTTAATGAAAGTCCACTTTTGCAGTCCAGAGCATGAACAAGCTTGAAAATCCCTAGCCTATAGTGCAGGCAGAGTACTTTTTTTTTTGTCTGAAGGTGAAGAGGAAGTGACCTGCTGTGTCGTTTGGATGGAATGAAAACCTTGAGGCTCTTGGGTCACGATCTCTGAACTTGCATGTGAATCAGCGTGAGGCCCGGTGGCTTTTAACAAGAGGTCAGGCGAGCCTTATTAAATCCCACAGGCAACTAACTCGACAGTGTAACGACAACACAATAACAGATAAGAGGAAGAACATATAAGCTTAAAAACAGATACATGCCATTATATATTATGTTCTACTGCAGCATTACTGTGGTTAGAAGGTCATAAATACAAATCCTCGGCCTGGAGGGGGGTGTGAATGTCAAATGCTCTCCTCTCCTCACCTGAGCAAAGCATCAAACCCCCGACAGCGCCACTGTGGCTGCTCTGCGGCCAGAAACCTGTGTTTGCACTGGGAGGCTCTCGGCGTGCACGTGAAGAGCGTGCTCGGTCAGTTTAGCTTGAATAAACTGAATCGGTAAATAAGAATAATTGCTTTACTTTCCGCTGTTGACATAATGATCATAATGATGTTGAATAACGAGCCTCTGAGCTTAATGTTTCTTGTGAAATGGCTGCAGTGTTTTCTTCAGTGTACGCAGAGCGCTTCCCATCAGTGTGGTTAACCAAACTTTATCTTCTCAACAAACACATGTACTATAATTACTTCTGACTTTATTGTAGCCTCTGAGGTCATCGTGTACATTTTGTTTCACACCAGCAATAGACTGATCGCTTCATTTCTAAACTGACAGCCGGAGAATTAACCTCACAGTTATTTCAGATAGTAAGACAAAACAGCCACCATGTGTAGCAGCCATACTGTGGATAAATACCGTACAGAAAGCAGTTTTGGCTTTTTTTTTTTGTTTTTTACATTTTAGAAAATTAGAGATAATCCGTGCAACCAACTGATTAAAGCATTAAGATAAGTTCACAACTTTGTTTACTTTTTGTAAGTGAGGTCTAAGGTGCATTTTACGTGGGTGGATTTGTGATTTGTGAGGCCTTCTGTCAGTGTGTGTGGCCCATCCTGTTTTTGCTCTGCCTGGACTGGCACAAACAGATATTGAATTTAGTACACGACGGTGTCATTTGAATGCAGCTGTGAGATCATAGCAGGAGATTGTGTCTTTATGTGGCCGGTGTGGTAATCTGCAGCGTGGCATCATGAAGTTATTAGGTGAATGCAGGTTCAGTTGCATTATATGTTTCATAAATTTTAGGGAATTTGTTCCCTTTTGGATGAAACTTTTGGATTAGATTTTTTTTTTTTTAGCTTGAAATTCCTCATCTGGGACAAAGCAGTTTTCATCCCGAAGAAATCGACTCTCATAATCACCTAAATGTCCCTGAAAGTATCCAAAAGTGTCCGGTTGCCTTAAACTACCCCAAAGTGCTCACATAGGTAACCCAAAGTATTTAAAGTGCTCACACAGTACAAAACAGTACCCAAAAGAACCCCGAATTACTCAAACAGGTAGCCCAGATCACCTGGGAAAGGAAATATCGTCTCTTCAACTGTCTTTATACTTCAAAAGTTCAGTGAGACTAAGGTTTAAGTTTTTGAGAACTTTTGGGTATTTTTCCGTAACTCTATCCGCACTTTTGGGTACATGGGGTTAACTCGATGAGCACTTGTTTGTACTTTGGGATACTTTCACATACATTCAGGTAAATGTTTCAGCATCAATAGCACCCGGCTTGATTGTACAGTTTTGGGATATGTGCTCAGTGTGCACCTGGCCTCACCTGCTGCCTCTGTTTCATTTGTCAGAGTTTGGGCGTTACTCTGGCCGGGTCAAGTTCGAGAGCAGCAGGCCCACGGAGAACTCGGCTCTGCTCATCCCCAGCACAGAGGAGTCTGATGAAGGAAAGTACACCTGTCGCATCTCCGTCTTCCCCAGCGGAAACTTTGACAGACACATCACGCTCACCGTCTGGAGTAAGACTCATCCTCCTCACTGCCTCTCCCCTCCTTCCCAAAATGACTTAATCCCGTCAGAGCTGCTGTAATGATGTTTAAGCCGCAATCATCTTCCTTTACAGTAGAATCAGTGTGAACCAGACTGAGTGTAAAGCGAGGGTGGATACAGCGGTTTTGTCAACGTGGCTCGTTTCAAAAACACTTACACTGTCAGCGACTTCAGGGGGTGAAAAGCTGAAAGTGGACATTTTCTGGCAAACGGTTCACAGCTGATTTATTAAATTACATTTGGATTGGACAAAATCATAGATGTTGCCATGTCAGTCATTATTTCTTTTTTTTTTTTTTTTATTTTTACAAAAAAAAAAATAGTCATTTTAAATTAACATCATGAATATGGACTATAAAGGTAAAGTCAAAACAACCCCAAATTCAGAATAAGTTATATGAATGTCCCCAGTCCCGTAAACTTCTCTTTTTTTAATAAATTTATTTTTTTTAAGTGAACTTCAGCAGTAACCAGGAAATGGACTAAACAATTGATAAAGCATTTGGCTGATAAGTTTTGCTGCTCAGGTGACAAAACTTGATGACCAAGCAGGGATACAATATATTTTATGATAATAGACTGTAAACAAGGCAAAGCTGGTCAACATGCATAGCCCCACTAAAGCTAAAAATCATACACCCAGGCCCTGCTCACCATCAGTATATAAACTCTAGTGCTGTTCCATCATCCAGACTGATTTTGTTTCATGTTATCTTCATTATCTTCAATTATCTTCATTATGTTGTAGTGTCTGCAAAATTAGCCTAGTTAACAAGTACTGCAGGCTAATATCCACTTCCAAAAAATCCCACTTGTTTGCAGCACAGGTCTCTTATTACTTCTGTAACCAGAGAAGTGTTTTAAAAAAGGAGTTGTTTACCTCTGTAACAAGAGAAGTGTGATATTGTGAAACAACTGAGGCGGACTCGCTCCTCAAGTATCGAGAAAATCACAGCTAGATTCCAGACAAGGCTTCAAGTCCAATTCTAGTGGGAACAAGAAGATCTGAACATTTTTTTTCTCACTTTTTTAAAGAAAATCTCCTGTTGAGGTGCAGTATAGGTTTTGCAAGACATTCATTGTCGTGGTGGCAACGCTACAGAGGTGATTGGATCTGCTTTAAATCACCCTCGGGAGAGACGTAGTCATGTGACTCGTCGAGCTGTCAGAGGAGTTGGGTGGGTGGTGGAGCTGGAGCATTGCTACCTGTCCTTCATGATTTCATTTGGCTGCCAGTCATATCAGTTGTGACAGCTCAGTGTTCCTGTCCCAACACGCCAAACACACAGACAAACCAACAGTAATGCACTCTAGTCAGCAAATACCTCCATTACTGACTCCCACAAATCCCCATTAACCACCAAGTGTTGATTTTTACTATGTAAATATTTCAGGAGGAATATAACTGTGTCATATAATAATCCATAATCCAATCATTCAAAGTCAGTTAGCAGGTTATCAGTTCATTGTTTTCAGTGCCTTGAGTCCTGAAATGAAAACCAGCTAAATTAAACTTTTCATTTAGAAGAACACAGGTTAAGTTTAAATGAATGCAAGAAAGTATGAGTTTCTTACAATGTATTTCAAATGGAAAGCTTAGACACCTTGTTTGTGTACGTCTGCCTTTCCTTCAATTAATCCCAGAGTAAAAACATCTGGAAGTCATAGTTTTACTGTCATTCATCTTTGTTCACTCAGATTGCACATGCACACTGTTCTTTTGGTCAGCCCACAGATTTCTATGAGATTTTGGTCTGGACAACAACGGCAAAGCCCTTCCAGTATACTCATCTCCCTTTTTGTTCAGCCATACTTGGGTTCATTTATGCTGGGTAATATTGACTATTGTCATGTTAAAATATGAAATTCAGCGGATTTTCCCCCACAATATCTTGGAGTCTGGAGCTATTTATTTCCCCTCCGTCCTGACCAGAACCTTTTCCCCCAATAAGAAGCAAAAGGCCCATAGCGGGACGCTGCCAGCACCATGCTGAACAGAGGCTATTGTGTTGTTTGGTCGAGGGGCCGCTCGGTTTTGCATCAGACATATCTTTTAGGAATTAAAGCGGTAATCCACGAGACCCACATGTTTTTCATTTTGGTTCCGTTATTGGTGCCGTTATTGCTGCGGTGTCTTTGCATTGTCAGGCTAACAGTTCGCCCAGTGATGGACAAACTGGATTTTCTGTTGATGGAGTTTAACTTTCTCTAGGTGGCGCTGTTTTCTTGCTATCACCACTCTCACTAACTACCCAGTTCTCCTCTGTTCAGTCCAAACGTGTTGAATTTGCTGCTTCCGGAAGCATAAATTTCCCCAGGAAAGATAGCAGGCGTTCAGAAAACCAAATGTCAAAGTTTTCACCAACGCAGTACTAACCTTTTTCACCATTGTGTTTGTGTTTCCAGTTCATGGACTTAATCCAAGGAAGTGTGGGTAATCCCAAACCAAATAACATGGTCTTCAAAGTAAAATTAAGAAACATACCGTGGATAGGCTGAATCATTTTTATGTTGCATCGGTGAGTGATGGAGTAGCTAATCAGATTTTTATTAATTCAAAAATAGCAGATTATTACTTTAAAAGCACTAGTAAATCTCCTCAACACCATATGACTTCTCCCCTTGTGGTTTTGGGAGACTGGCTGTTTTCTGGCACAATAAACATGGACTGGATGTTCTTTTTCAGTCAAAAAAAATCTTTCTTCTGGCCACCCCAACACACAAATCACAATTGTGGAGGACACACAAAGTGGTTGTGACTGAAGGCTATATTTCTTGAGTTGATTTCCCTGATGAGTGTCCGTCTTACTCAGTCACCGATCCTGCAGGGCTGGCCTGAGGTCAGCAAGGTCCTGATGGTGCCATGTTTCTTCCACTTGTAATTATGATCCTCCAGAGTGATTTAAAGTCTCAGAAATAACACAATATCCCTCCTCTTATCTGAGCCTTTCAACAGTAAGACCCTGAAAACCATTGGCTCTGCTCACTGACACGCACAATGCAAGCCAACAAAAAAAGTACCTCAGTGAAATCCTGGTTTTGATGGATCTAATTATGTGCTTCAGATCATTTCCTGTTTGTTTCACGCAGGCTTTGTGATGTGATTTCAACACAATGACAACCCCTAACTTTAAGGGATGTACACAGTTGCGCAATCAAGGTGTTTTTGATACATCGTCAGATATTTTGTGGTTACCATGTGCAAACTAACAAAGTGAAAAAGTCAAATGGGTTTTCTTCTCAGACCTCAAGGTAATGAAAAGCAAATTTAAAAGGGTGTGTTGACTTGATGTCCACTCCATAGTTCACTGTCCATACCAAGTTTTTTTTTATCATCCATGGTGCACCATGTGTCTGTTAGTGTGTTACTGTGAAATGTGTCAATGTGCTCCTGCATCCTTGCCACCAAAGCAAAGGATTGTACATTTACTGCATTTGTCAATGAAGGTAATTCTCATTCTGAGAGGAAAGAGTGAGATGAATATAGTGGAATAAATATCAACAAGAGAGCAAAATCTTTTTCTAACACCTCATTGCACTGAATTTCAAATGGACTAAACCCATTCCTTCTCCTCCATTAGTTTTACCCATCTCCTCTGTGGACATAGAGGACCTGGTGGAGGGCCAGTCTTACTGCATGGCCGCCTCCTGCCGGGCCATGGGCCACCCGCCTCCCAGGCTCTCCTGGGAAACTGACCTGCCCGGCCAGGCCCAGAACCGCACCTCCGACAGCAGGACGGTGTCAAGTCAATACTACCTCCACCCCCTGCGCAGCATGAACGGGAAGCAGCTGGACTGCCTGGTGTGGCACCCGGGCCTGAAACAGCCCCGCCGGCTGTCCCACCGCCTGGTGGTCCACTGTGAGTTCAACACATGACGCTGTAGCTGTGTTATCAGTTTGGGAGGATTTGGAGACGGTGCTTTGCACAGAGCCAAACAATGAGGGTGAAAGTAAAGCAGATTGAACTTTTAGTTGTACAGGAATAATTGTACTGAGAACTAGAGTTTTTCAAAGTTAACTCAGTGGTTTCAAAATGGAATTTGATGGAAGTTTCCAGGAGGGTCCTTAGGAAAATGGACAATAGCAGGATTTCATTATTTCAACACTGTCATGTTAGCACATCATGACTAACATCTGATTAACATTTTACTCATTGGTTTCAGTTTACAACAGTGTAGCTTATAGTGAATTTGCAGTATGATCCTGCTCTGAGCCATATCGAACAATAAAATCTTTTTAAATGGGTTTCTACTGGACCAAATGTTTAAATCTTATTAAATGGGATCTGTGATCCGATTCAAATCTATTATTGAGGTCCTTGAAAAAGTTGAGGAAGCCCTGGTTGAGCTAACTGGCAAACTTGAGTAACATAGGAGGAACTCCAGGCAAAAAAAGTATTATAAATGGAATAATCTTAGCAGGTCAGCAGGCTCAGTAACTACCCTGAAATAGACAGCTGTCAGCTAGTAGGGCTAGTCTGAACTTGAAAGGTTGGCTGAGTTAACTAACTATGATAACAGTTTGTTTATATTGCATTTTTAACTGGCAAGAGCAGTAGGCTTCATATTATTGGCTACCTGCTTTATTTAGTTTTAGTCTACATGTTTACTGTGGTTATTTGGCTCCGCCCACTGAAGTTTAACTCAATCGAGATAAAATCAACTAGTATTAGCCTGAAGGTAAGGCAATATTATCAGATTGAAGGTCTACACCAGCTGGGAAAGTGAATGAGTAATGCCGCCCTTCCTTCCCTGGAAAAGGCTCAAAAGAAATAAAGGCTCATCAGCAGGTTTTTCATGGTGTGGATGGATGGTTTACACTAGAGCGGCATCTCTGTTAAAACAAAACCATAACTCCTCTCGGGTTTTATTCATTCTCTTCTTTGCAGCGTGTGTATTTATGTTGCACTGATGCAGATGTGTTTGTGTGTGTGTGCATGCCAGATCCCCCAGATGCCACCATCGCGCCCGGTAAACACGACTGGCTTGTGGGCGTGGAGAATGCTGAGCTCACCTGCGAGAGCGGCGGACACCCCAAACCTCAGAACATCACCTGGACGTGGTACTGTCATCAGCCTGTCTGCCCGTAGACGCATCCCGCTTTAATTCTGCGTGTCTGCCAGCGAGTCTCTGACAATTATACCTTAATTCATCCCACTGTAATACTATCCGCTCCCCTAAATTGCTCTTTACACGGCACCGGAATGCTTCTCAAAACATGCGTAAGCCGGCGGTAACACGCATTCACACAGGCTACACACCCACAAACAACAAAGAAGTGTGTTTCGACTCACAGGAGGGCGCCTTTTCTTTTTTGGCTCAATTCACTGAGGGGTAAAAGCTGTGGTGTCGTGTTGCGCAATTTGGAGTTAGAAAAAAAAAGAGGGAGGGGAAATATTTTCACACGAGGGAGGGGGCCGGGGGACACAAGGAAGAACAGGAGACACATGCTAAGCACTTAATCATAGTGCCTCGCTTTAAATATCACTCTAATGCCTGGTAAAACACAGGGTCTGCGCTTTAATTAGAGATACTGTACCAGCCATTACAGCTATGACTGAACACAATGAACCCTTCCCGAGTGCTGAGCGAAAAATGTCTTTGCTATGAGGGAATTTTGAGACATTTCGCTCATTCTGGAGTATAGTAGTTTTGCTTATCAGAAGTTTCTCTGGTGAAAGTGGCAGCTGCATGCCTAAAACCTTTCTGTAAATGTAAGATTGTGGTATTCTGTGGATAAATCCTCAGCTGAGATTGTGGTATTATCAGTGGGTGTTCAATCGAGTGAAATTTCGTTTTTTCAGAAACAGATTATGATCATTCTGGCTTTTCTTGGTGATGATTCACCTTATCTGGGCTATTTTCAACCATCTACTCGGTATCAGATGCAATCTCCACCTCTGACTCTATTATTAAGGCTCGGTTAGAGAAGCTAGGTGGGGTTGAGACTGGAAATCTGAGAGGGCTCCAGTTTGGGGGGGTAGGCAGTGGTTAAATGGCTGCCTCAGCACACTGAAACCAGGGCAACATGATTCCTCTCAGTGGAGATGATCAGAAACCGGCTCTCCATTATGTGGCCTGTGATGTCTTCAGCAGCTCAGAGCAACACAATATGAGTTTCAGTCGCTGGACGTGCTTCAATCCCCCAAACCTCGCATTCAGCCTGTGCGGATCTACGTGCGCCAGTTGTAAAGCAGGCAGGTTTCAGTTCAGGTGCATGCAAATTGGTGGTTACCCTTTGTGGTAAACCTGATCCATGCTGCATTTATTTAGTCAAATTTCTTCCGTGACATGAGCCACTTGGCGAGTTATTTGCTTTCAGACGAAAATGCCATTAGACCTCTGCTCGGTTTCCTCAGCAGAACTGCTCAGACCAGAAGGCTCGTTCACGCTTCAGGATCTCAGACTTGTCAATCACCAAGAGCCACTTACCGGAAATGAATCACAGTTGTTGTTTTCAAGGAGTGAGTCAACAGTTCCATGCACAGTTTACCTGTGTGTCACATCCCTGTGAATTAATGGTGGCATTTTCTTCTGGCCTTCCACAGGAGGGGAGGAGCCCTGCCCGACCAGGTGTCTGCGGTTGGAGAAAAGCTCGTTTTTGGGCGGGCCCTCCGCATGAATGACAGTGGGGTCTATGAATGTGTGGTCAAGAACAGTGTGGGAGCAGCCAAATCAGAATATGTCTTGTCAGTAACAGGTAAGTGCAAGGAGGAGGCAGGGATTTCACAATGAGGAACTTATTTTTCCATTTGTAGCCTTGCATGCCTCCTTCTCAGCTTTGTTAAGAGCTAAACTTTCACAGGATTAAAACAGGAGACTGTCCTGCTAAGGCGAGGAGGGGATGGATACAAGGAGTTGAGAAATTAGTTGAGTTTCAGCCTAAAAAAACAAAAAAACAAATACTAAGCAAATGCTGCTGTGTTTTGGAGTAATTGTTTGAATTTGCTGCCCCCTTGTGATCATGTGACAACCAGTCAGGATCAGCCTCTCTGCGTAAGGAATGCACCTGTAGATCAGCTGGTGAGTGGGAGAGAAAGAGAGGGATGCGTCAACACTTGTGCTCTCTTTTTTTTTCCAGAAAAATCTCGGAGTATCCAGGAGTCCACCGGCGACAACCTGCTGCTGATCATCATCGGTTCTGCTGCCGGCGGTTTGGTCATGATCATGGTCATCGTCATCCTGCTGGTCAACCGCTACCACCGGCACAGGAACAAGAAGCTGGAGATGGAGCTCAGCGAGAGAACGTGAGTTGACTGCATCTCTTTCAAGTGGAAACTGTTTTTTTTTTTTTTTTTTTCAGCTGAGAGCCTGACCAAACACTTCTTCACAAACCACCATTTTTTCTGAACTTAAAGTGGCAGACACAGTTCGGTTCACTAAATCCTCAATGTGCTTTTATATATATATATATTTTTTTTCCCCAGGGAGGAAATTAACACCCTCTCCAGACAAGCGTCCTCCAGGAGATTGAACTCTGTCAGCACAGACCCCAGAGTGCAGGTACAGACACAGCCGCCTCCAGCATCTTTTTCGGCTGAGAGCAAAACCTGCAGGCTAGAAACCTGGCCGCCAGCCCCGCCCCGCCCCCGCCCTGGCCTAGCCGGAGCGGAGCCGCTGGAGAGTCAGCAGAGGCCAATGATTAGAGGCTACCGCACCTTCAAACAGATACACCCTCACAAAACAAACACTTACATTAATATGTGTATATGAATGCTGCATTTATCTCATTTTGGATGACCAGGGTTTTTTGTTTTCAAACAAACCTAACCCCTTTTTTTTTAAATTTCCAGCCTGAAGATTATGCACTCCTCAGAGTAGACAGCCGAATGAAAAACAGCCAAATGTCTCTGGTGAGTTCCACGACAGATTTTTACTGTAAAAAATATGGAAAAGACTAAGGATTTGGGTAAGGAAAAGGGACACAGAAAGGGAAAGTGTCTTACACTCCAATCTGGACATATGGACCAGGAGTATGTAACCCTTTTTTTTTTTTTTTTTTGTCTTTTTCCAGTGATCAGCACCTCACAGTTACCCTTGGTGTAACTGGTACTTTTCTATTATGTGAGAAATCAGTTTTCCAGCTTGATTTAAAACTATAGTA
>OMLB01054934.1:0-53840 GCA_900302555.1 Myripristis jacobus
CCATTATAAAAACTTTTTTTTCCATATTCCACTGAGATCCTGAAATGCCTCTATACAAAGACCATTAGATTGTCACAAAGGACTTATGATACAAAAGGATGCACACTGAAATGTGCAATATTCTGGTTTTAAAAATTCTGTATTTAATCGCCTCCACAGCACTTAATAACACCCTGGGCAGTATTCTGTGTTGAATGTATGAATTTTGGCACTTCAGTGTATGAAGGTATCTGTATATTATGGATGATGCAGCTAGGTACGGCTGGAGATGAATCTTTATGTGATGCAGTGACGTTGAGGCCAAGAAAAAAATTATCTGATATGGTGATACATGCAGAAAATACTGTTATATTCATCTATGTATCTATGGCGTAGTGATGTGGATGTAATGACACAGTCCATGCACTCACAACACGTTGCTCACGGATTATCTTGAAAAATACCAATTCAATGTTCCAGTTTCATCTCAAAAAAAAAAAAGTGTTTCGCCCAACGTGGGGCTCGAACCCACGACCCTGAGATTAAGAGTCTCATGCTCTACCGACTGAGCTAGCCGGGCGGTGAAAGCCACCCTTTTATTCTCGCGATATCAACAATCCCAACGTGAATCACCCGATATTTACAATTGTGTCCCGCGATACATAAACTCTCCGTGTCCTCAGCGCAAATTAACACCACAGGAATAACGTGCGTTTTCCCACTTTAAACCTTGCTAACCTTAACGTTATTAAAGATTTTTTTCGAAAAAAAGTCTGGGGTGTAGTTAATAGCTTGCAACATCGTAACAGCCAGCTGAAACTCTGAAAACAGCCTCACTTTTACTGACACCACACTCCCACTGCAGTCGTGTCGGGAGCTGCGGAGGCTTACCTTGACACAGCGTCGTCTCCCCCGTGATGTTGTGGTAAATGGCTCGAAACGAAAGGAAACGGATGAAGTCCGCCCCGGTTATGAAAACAAACGCAAAGTTGAGCAGAGCCACGGTGCAGAGAGCCAAGCCACGTACCGTGACTGACGCCATTTCAAAAAGCGTTTAACTAACTTCATTAGGCAACTTCCAAAGAGGTTTCTTCCGGGAGTGGGATGTGATGTAGTACCGGATATTAACACACGGTGTCGCTGCTAGCCGGCATTGTGTGGGACAATGAGATCAACGACATACCTGGAGCTCCTTGGGTCCTTCTGGGGGGGCCCATCACATAATGACTGTTGTGTTAAAAACTCTCACAGTCTCTATTTTTACCTCCCTACCCACAGTATAGGCTAATTTAAGGCATTAAATCATATATATTGCCATATTTATTGACAAAAAAATTCTCAAATGGACACCCATGTCATTTGCATAGGGGTCCTTGACATGAAAATGTTGACAAAAAAACAAGACAAAGAACTTAATACATAGGAAATACATAATAGGATTCTGGAGGGTCTTTAGGAAAAAAAGAATTTTATTGAATTATTATGGTTATTTCATTAATTGTAAATTTGTTCAGTGAGAAAAGATGACTATATTGATCACTTTTATTTCCCACCTGCAGTATAGACAGACACCATCATCTCATATTGAGATCTACTTGGTTTGAACAGGTTGGGGAACCACTGAAATATAGTATACCGTATAAATTAGTAATCACTGGTTGAAATCCCCTAAAGCCACCCTGTTACTTAATCTAGTAGGTGTCTTTTGTTTGTCAGGTATTACTGCACATGAATCATCAACATGTATCACAGTTGGTCATTTAGGTGACTATTGCAAGAAATGAATGATTCTTTGACCTATTCAACTTTATTTAAGACAATAAAATTGCACAAAATGAATCATCAACTCAAAAATCTTTTACATTTATAAAACAAATACAACACAAAACAAGCTAAAATGTCGTGTTTCCGGTCCTGGTCTCAAGTGAGGTTCACCGCGCTGTCATAGCACTCCACATGGTAATTTCTGTGAAATGATACCACTCGAATGGACTCTGTGGACCCCTGAAATAATGAAGAGAGAGCATTATGACCATTTACTTGAAAGCCTGTTTTGTGAAATAATCACTTAATTATTTTTTGCCAAAGAAGACAACCAATTTCACAAAAGAATCTGAAAGGTCATTAATTTATAATTCGTTGTTTTAACTGATTCATGTTCACCTCAGATGGCAAAATGGGCGTTCTGCAAGCAGCACACCTGGGCGCCTGGACCCTGAAACCAACACAAAATCTCAGCAAAACTTAAAAGAAACTCGACAGTAAAGTCCTTCTGGGTGTGACTGCTCTCGGTGTGTTGCCAGGGTGTGGTTTGAAATAGTTTCAGGAATGTGATTAAAAGGGTTTAGCCCACTGTATCGGTGTCTAACCAGAACAAGAAACTCACTTGTGGTAGTCGCTGACACAGTAAACCTTGTTGTCTGTGCCGACAGTGAAGGGCAGGCCCTCCAGGCTCTCCCTGCAGACGACACAACGGAAGCAGGACGGGTGGTAGGACTTCCCGAGAGCCTGTAGGACCTGGCGGCACACATGACATCAATGAGATCACACACCACTTATATGCACATAAATGAAGATACACATGCATGCACACTCACAAACACACACTTAAACTTGTACTCACCATGTCCATGATTAAATATCCACAGCCATTACAAACCTCTGGGGATGGATGGACTCCTGAATACTGAACAGGAAGGATTCACTCATCATGTCATATTTCAAATAATATTTTTTTCCCCATTTCTATGGCTTTTTTAAAATCTCATTATAGCTCACTGCACAGCTGAGCAATGTATGTTTGTGGAATATACTTACCAAAAAGTCATCCTCACAAAAGATTCTTCCTGAAATAGTGTAAAATGGCTTGCCACCCAGCTTTTTATCTACAAAAAAATCACACAATGTAAAACGCAAATGTGGTATAAGCCTCTTAAATAATGCCATATAGATCATATGTAATGATTGCTGATTCGTTTCAGAGATCAAAGCTATTACAACACGTTGATTATTATGACATGTGAGTGGATAGATGATTTTTTTTTTTTTTAAACAGGTGCATCCTGCTGAAGAACATAAAACTACTCACTGCAAAGACAACAGGTGAAACAAATGTCGTGGAACAGATTCCCCATGGCCCGGCAGACTCTCCCGCCACCGTACACCGCTTTCCTGCATCTTGCACAGCTTCCTGAAAACACACCACACACACACACACAATATACACTGCAGAGTTATTTACCCGCACAAACACTACGCATGTGTTCGATCTGTTTTCAACAGCACGACTGACTGATTACTGTGAAACGTTTGTGAAACCAGCCTCTGTTCACAAATGCATATTGTGCACACTGACAACTCAACACACTAATGATCTGTCTTGAACTGAGGAGAGTGCCAGAACAGATTATCAATAATAATAATAATAAAAAAAAAACTACATGTCATTGTAGATATTTCTTATTTCTGCCTTACCAAAGTAAAGATGAGCCCTAGAATTGGTGTCCATCTTCCACTTTCCCCAGTTACTTCTGCCCTCTGGAGCCTACAGTGTGACTGTCTCAGGGTCTAATTTTATGTGTGGGGCAGACAGCTGTAAGCGGAGCCACTGTCTGGGTTTATGTGTGTTGCATGCAGTGCTTGTGGTCTTTCCCGGGGTAGTGAGCCTTCAGCCCCCATGACTCCTCCAAGACGTCTGGGGTGAGACCAGACAGCTGGTATCTCTTACTAACTACACACTATTTAGGCACTATTGGTGTTCTGTTGGTGCTGGGACTGCATTACAGGGACAGCCAGCTACTATTTCGCATTTCTTATTAAACTGGCTATTTTCATCACCCTGGGGTGTGAATTACATCACTAAATGAGAATCTGTAGTTCTAACTATGCTGAGAGATGCCTGTCTGATGAAATTCCCTGATTTCAGCAGCCAGTTTGTATGGGGAAGGAAGATTGTTGAACATGCTGTTCTTCTTGGATTATTAAAATTTCCATGGAGCACCCAGGACCCATTCAAATATTAACAAACTGGAATTGAGCTCATCTGAACTGTTACATAATGGCAGAATGATACTCAAAAGTATAAAAAAGCAGGGATGATACAGTCAAATCATGACTTTAATTTCAAATTCTCTCTGCCTGATGTTTGAAAAGGCACTGTCATTCAACTTGGGCCAAACCCACAGCCATGGAGAATAGGTAACGCCCACACAGCCCAGCCACATCATATCACAGAGGAAAATGCCTCCAAACATGCCTCATTTTATCACATTTATTGAATTTTAGCAATGCTTATGCACTGGTAGATGATAAAGACAGAGCACGTGAGAGACACTAAATAAAAAGGGAAGTTTATAAGCTTGGCTGACAATTCCATTAAATCTCTTGGGCTTGGATCCTGTTTAAGGCGTGGGTGGGCAACATGACAGCAGATCTGGTTTATCTCAGTGAGATTTTGTCCCAGGGTGAGAATAAATCTACTCAGTAGGAAACTGGGGTTGAAAAGGGTGAAGAGCTTTTGAATTTGAGTGTTGCAGACGGCGAAACGTGACAGATTGGATGTCTGAGGTGCATGGCAGACAGTGATTCATGCCTGATTGCCCATAAACTGACTAAAACTAGGATTGGCATCTCACCTCACAGAGGTAAGAGGAACCCAACGGCAGCCTTTGCAGACTCTTTTCTTACACTGTACACAGCAACAAGTGGCGCTCGTATATGTTAATGCAGCCAATATTGTATCAGTTCTTGTACAGAAAGGAGTCAAACCAAATGCACCTTGAAAGCTTGATTTTTTTCCAAGTCCAGGGTAACTGCTAAACCATTTTTTCATGGGCAAAAATAAGAACTATTACAATCTAGATACATTAATAAATGCAAATCATGCACCATTATATCAAAATATGAACAAGCTCTTTGAAACCAGTTCATCTGCTCTATAAAAAGAGAGTTTTAAATGAAGTTAAATAAAGCAGAGATGACAGCTCAGCTTTTATTAGTATTCATGTTCTTAGAAGATTTACTGTACGTCTGGGAGAGAATGTGAGTTTGAGCCCAGAGACTTTTTGAAGTTTGTTTGTTTGTTTGTTTTGCTACATTACATTACCATGGCTTTGTGCACTGCAGGCTCCCACCTGCCACATTGAGCACTACTGCCCTCCTGTGGACTGTTTAGACCTCAACATTTTATAATAATCAATGACCTAGAATAAGACTGAGCCAAATTACTATTTCAAATCTGTCCTGAAATTTGTTTTAACCTCTGTATGGAGCAAAGTGGCTGGGGTTCACTGCATCAAAACAACCCAGATAGTATAAAAATCTAAATACTTAATGAAAGTAGCCTAACTAAACTCAGCATCTTCTATCTTTTAATTGTATTATGCTTATTTTAAATTCTTGTTTAAATTATAGTCTGTGCATTTAACATTTGAATATAACAGCTGTGTTCTTTTCCTTATCCATTCATTGTTCACCATTTGATTTGATGCTCATATTTCTATGCAGGTTGTTTTGAGAAACACCTTTTGTTTTGATATTAATTCCATGAAATTAACATTATAATGCTACTACTACTACTCCTGCTACGACTATGACTACTGCAATTACTTCTGCTACTACCACTATGATGATAACTACTACAAGTACAATAGTAGAAGAAGAAGAATTAGAAGGAGGAAGAGAAGAAGAAGAAGAAGAAGACAGAGGAAGGAGAGGAATTGACTCAAATCCTTTCTTCTAATTGATTTAACCTTTTGGAAATCGTTTCACTGGTCGGTGTTGCAGATACTCTGTGGCCTGAGCTAACCTACATTGTGTCCAAATTGTTATGAACACAGACAGCTCAGAGTTGGATTAGATGGTTAGATTAGAGGTGCTTATCTATCTCTAATAACTCTATCAGGCCCTGGAACAGAAACAACAACTATGAATCTCCGGGCAGGGAAACAGGGAATGGGAGAGAGGAGCATACTGGGGTCGCTGGGAGGAGAAAGAGAAAGCCTTGTTACTCCTCCCTGTTCTGGGGAGGGGGCAACATGTGAGGGGAGGAGATCCAGACAGCTGTTGATACTTCACTGAGGTCCCTTGTTAGGAGACACACAAGCGGCAAACAGGCTGTCACATGTTGTCGGACTGGTTTAGCCAAAAATCACATTGTTGCAGTTGTTAGTGCTTATGCGGTTTTTGTGTGTGTGTGTGTGTGAGAGAGAGAGAAAGAGAGAGAAAGAGAGAGAGAGAGAGAGAGTGAGAGAGCGCATGTGTGCATTCCTTATGAACACCTCAACCCCCAATAAGCACAAAAAGATGAGGAAAATACTCCAAAGTGAGCCAATTTGACTGGTTCTCACTTGTTCACCTTGTCCTTTGGGGTTAATTCTTGGGTTTAGGATTAAGATTGGGCCTATAGTTTGGGTTAACATTATGTTTATGTTAAAATTAAAGCTACTTCCGGGTGTTTCATTTGGAGTTTAGTTTATATTTAAGATTCAGGTTAGTTAAATGTTGAGCGAAGAGGGCTCAGGTCAATGATAGTGGGTAGAGGATGATTATAGTAGGTGAACATCCTCTTAAATTGACTATAGTAATATGCATATGTATGTGTGTGTGTGTGTGTATGCGTTACAGCTCAGTGGTCTTGCCCTCAGGGACTGAGTGTGATCAGGAATGCATGCGTCAGGAGGCATGTGGAGGCAGGAGGAAGCTGCAGCACCACTGGGAGTATTATTCACACCATACGCCTGCTATTACACATCAGGCATACACAACTAGTCACATTATGATGATTTTTTTTTTTTTTTAATGCATCTGACCAGACAAGTCTCACTGGTTTGTGGATGAAAACATACTTTTCCAGCTAATCTGTCACCAGAAATAGTGTAACACAAGAGTCAGTGGCACTCATAGTGACCTTATTGCTGTGTATGGTGCTTTTATCAGGAATATCACTACAGCACCCCTGCAGGGATAGTAGGGATTACAACAGTTCATTTACATAGAGGAAAGAAAAGGTAACCAGAGGCTGAGTGGGTGACATTTCCTATTTTTGTGGTGTTTGTCCAAAACAAAACAAAAAAACTTTATTACAGCCTATGCACTGAAAACTTGTTCTGTCGACTGCATCCACGCCCTTCCTCTGCCTCATTTTGGGGTTGCCGAGCACGATGCCAGCCATCCTTGGCATGTTTGAATGTTTATAAATAGGGCATCCTTTGTGCCAACGAGGGAAGTCACATAAGGCCCACTACCCCAATAGACTATCTACCAGCTCTAGCTCTGCGTTTCGGCTCAAGGGCACAACGGCAGGAGCTGATCCTCGCCCGTCAAGTTTAGACAGGTAACCGTAATCTACCTGCGGTCCACGCCCATCCGCTGCACACAGGTAACGCAATATCGATCAGGAAGTTGCAGGACTGTCACCGCCTTCGCCGATGTCGTGCGGATTTATAATTTTAAAAAAAATGCAGATCTGAGAAGAAAGCGGGCTAATTTTGTTGTGTTTTGTTTTTAACCTGCTTGTATTTTTCCTCCACCTGTATTAGTGACGATGCGGCTCTGTGCGACCTGCTCCGTAGCGCACCTGGGGTTGTTTTTGTCGCTCCTCAGCTTGTCAGGTGAGAAAATCGTGTCTTTTGTCAGCGAGCAACATGTTGCCTGCTTTTGAGCATGGAGGAGTTATATAGCAGTTTGGTTCATATGAATGTCTTGTAGTGATTTTGAGCACAGTTGCGAAAATGTATAGTGATATAGCATATAGGCTGTTGTTGCCTACTAATAATACTTACTGTGTCATTTACGTAAGTGCAAGTCTGTCCTGTTTTAAGGGACAACCTACGTAATAATTAGTACATGGCTTTCATTTTGAGGCCAAGCCCTGTGTCAGAGCTATAAGGGACATTTAGGCAATATTATAGATGATTCACTGACTTGGTAATAATAAAATGAATGGCTGGATCACAAGTTCAGTAACTCTGTGTTGAGTAAAATGCCGCTCTCTGAGTTGTAATCCTCCATTTTCAAATCATTACCACACATTTATGGTGCTGTTAGTCATGAAATCATCATGGCTTCATTAATGATTGACTAGCAATCTGTTGGACTATGAATCAGGAGGGCATTTGACCAAGCAAAAGCAGACTTCCAGTAGATTTGAGCTGTTCTTTCTTCCCCATTGGCCCCCACTGTTTTTGGAGAAGTCATCAACAACTATTCATATGCTGTTCCTTCCCCATTTAAAAGTATGTGTGCAAGTTAACCCTGTGAACAGTATCTTTACAGCTGCAGGGTTTCTCAGTTTTGCACCTGATGACACGCCATGACACACCCGTTGGTCACAACAAGTCCCTGTAGGAGGGCTTTTGACAGCCCTGCAGTCCATATTCTGTGTAAATGCAGTGATATTGTTCTGTGTAGGTTTCAAGTCCTTGCAAGTTTTGTTGGGGTGAGCATTCCCTGCTTTTCATTGGTTGTGTGTGAACCTCCAGGGCAGCTTACCTCACACACATCTTCCTTACAATGTTAGGGTTAAACATATTTTTGTTCAGGCTTCACATCGTTGCAGCAAAAAATAGAATTTTTACTATGATAAAGTCTCCAAAGAGAAAACATAAGGTTTTCAGCAACTATCCTAACTGGGACAAGAACAGGGGCAGATGTGTAAGCCAAACTAAAATCATGCCCTTACACCACTGCTGCATAAAATCACAAAGGACACAGTGACAAGCAACACATCTAAGCCTTGTAATAAGATGAGCCCACATGTGTGCAGCCCCCACACTTCTCAGAGGGAGAAGTACAGGGACTGTCACTACAGGGGGGTCAAATATCACTTAGACAGCAGGTTGTCTTGTTATTAAAACAGGAGGGTTGCTCACCTTGAGAGTCCTCCTACGTACTTGGCGCTTGCATGACTCATGATATTTAGATTTCAATGAATTTGCTTTAGTCTGCCACCAGAGCACACAGCGACAGGTGTGCCTGGCACCACTCTGTTTGCTTACGCGTCAGTGGCAAACTGTCACCCGTGTATGCATATTGTTACTAGATTAACACCGTGAAAACAGCTGAGGTGTTGATACAGTAGCTGAAGGCAATCTTGAATGAAGTCGGACTCTGCTCTGCTCAGTGTGGGGTCCTCTGGTTCCTTCTGCTGCTGTGTTGATTTGAACATCATAGCCAAAATTATCTATTTCAATGAGACTTTCATGACTATTGTTGCTTGTAAGGATTCATGTTTATGCAATAGCCACTGACTTGAGTTCAAACACAGGAATGGGTCTAAGCATGCTTTTGCTCATATTCAAGCAGCAGTCAAAACAAGATGTATTTGGCAATGGCAAGTGCTTTCTCACATCATGCATTTCTATCTTTTAAAAGGCTTTACCATATATTCTGCTACTTCCCATTTGTAAATGCTTATCTGTGTCCTCAGATTGTTTACAGGTGACGGTCCAACCAGACAAGGGGTCAGCGGTGACAGTGTCCACTGACCTGCCTGTGGATCAGTGTGCTGTGTGCACAGTCAGTGGTGTGAATGACACCCAGACCTCCTGCCACTCCTCTCTATCTTTGGTACCTGAGGAAGAGGTTACGCTGCTGTTCAACTGCTCCCAGCCGATTGAACAGGTGTACAATGTCCGTATTACCAGGAGCATTGGTGAGTTTTGAGATGCATAAAGTTGCTTGTTCTTGTTTTTGTTTTCAAATACACTATGGCTGAGGATAAAAAAAAAGTTCTTCAAAGGGTGAAATGAATTTATGATAAATAGATGAGGACGCTTTTTGGCCAGCAGCACCAACTTTTCAGCTCTCTTTTTCAGTTTTCAGTTCAAATGCTGCAGACTGATGCAATTGGAAGGATGTCAGAGATTCTTTAATGAGAGGAGCTTTTGGAATACTTGCTGGAATTGCCTGTAAAAAAAAAAAAAAAAGATAATAAAATAATAATAACTAAAAGTTGGCCCCTCAAACAACATCAAATTTTACATGTTTTTTAATTAAACATAATGGATCTATATGTGTATACATTGAGAAGAAAATGAATTCCTGTGGTGGGGGAACTTTAAAAAAAAGTTTAAATTGCATTGTAGTGCGTCTCACAGCCATGCAGTCTATTTGCAGATTTTAATTATATCCAGTCTTGAATTGTAAAACCGGTTTGGGTATCTTTTCCTCTCTCTGTGATCCAGAATGCAAAACAGATTCCTGCAACCCATCAATGGGAGAGGCTCAAACCTCCTTCCTAACACAGTTCAGGAGAACCTTCGTCTGGGACATAAAGGCACCTGAAAAGACAGTCGTGGTTCTGAATATCCTAGGAGATGGACTCAAGGAGATGCCACAGCCAGAGTCATGCCCTGATGGATGGATGTACTCTGTGGCCCACCCGAAGCCCAATAACAAGGTCCAAACTCAAGCCTACTGCCGAGGTGGTTCTGTGACCCACTTAGACCTGATCAATGGAGCTGCTGTGTCTCTGCAAGTTGAACCAAAGACAGAAGTGGTTTCCATGCTTTTCCAAGCCTCAGCCAAGCCACTGGGTAAGGGAATAATATTTAAGGATTCTTCTTTGACAACGAGGCCCATATTTGGTGCATACTGTTAACATCACTGCTTTCATCTCACAGAGTTTTCAACCTCTATTTTTCTCACCCCTCCAGTGGGCCGAACCATGGATATAAGTACTGAATCTGGGACGACTGTGGTAATCACCAGAAATCCAGACGAACCTGAATGCAAAGTGTGCTCTGCTGATGGTCCAGTTCCCACCTGCCACGCCACAGAACTGACGCTGACTAACAGCCAAAACACCTCACTGGAGTTCAGTTGCCTTAAGCCTCAGGATGTGTTCAGTGTGCACATCAAAAAGAAAATAGGTGAGGACAGTGGAAGTGATAAGTGCCAAGTGGACATGTGTGGATGTCGTTCTTAGAATAAGACAGCAGAATATTTGGACGAGTAAACATCTTCACTCATCCAAGCCATTTGTAATGTTGGTAATATGCAAAATTCCTTAAGACACTTCAGAGAAGAATGTCTGTGCATATGCCTGAAATTCAAACATTTCTCATTTTTCTTTACCCAGAATGCACCAAGGATTCCTGCAACCCTGCTACAGGAGCAGTTCAGCCCGACCTCTTCAAGGACTTCAGAAGAACCCTAACATGGGACATGAGTGTACCACAAAAGACAGTGTTGTCTTTGGACTTTCCTGGTGACGGACTGAAGGAGATATCTGGACCAGACAAATGTCAAGATGGCTATCATTACTCACTGAGTACAACTAATAGTGAAGGAGAGGTCAAAAGTAAAACCTACTGCAAGGGCGGACCTGTGTCTCATCTGGATCTGCTAGGAACGACCACAATGACTGTACAAGTCCCAAAGGAAGGAGAACTGGACTCAACTGCGTTCACTGTTAAAGCAGCACCAAGAAGTAAGTGCCATTTGCTCTTTCACATTTCCTTTCTCACCAGAGAACCAGGACTATTTGTTTTACAAAAAATATATTAATCTTTTTAATCTTTTAAAATGACACAAAATAGCTTTTTTTTTGCTTAACCTTTGTTAAATTTGCCTGACATTATCCTGCTGGTATTCCTGGGCGACTAAAGCAACCTATTGCAGTCTATTCAATTGGACTATAAGTTGATTGAAGCCGTATTTTTTACCCAACTGGCAAGACAATGAACTCAAAAGAATTCTAGCCCTTGATGTTTTGAATAATTTGTCAGTGTAATGTTAGATATAGCCTGTCATGGATGTCATGTCATCATACCAAGTAATGACCTCTCATTGATAAGAATTTCATTTGAGGTTTCATCAGACTGAGAAATCTTGCTTGCTGTAATACCCTCTGATAAATGTCTTGCTGTACTGTCTTACTCTTCAGAGAGCAGAATGATGTCCGTGACTCCTGACCCTGAAACCATCGTCACCATCCGCAGGTCTACAGCTGAGCCAGATTGCACCGTGTGTGTTGACAAGGAGCCCAGTCAGAAATGTAGCCCAACATTTCTTCAACTGAGAGATGCCCGTAACACTTCAGTGGAGTTTAGCTGTCCTCAGCCTCAGGAACTCTTCAGTGTGGAGATAAACAGAGAAATTGGTATGATGACGCTCTAAGTATTGTCAATTGTCATGTCTTTTTTTTCATCTCTTCAGGATGATTTCAGGGGAACATTCTCCACCAAGACACAAAGATTGACTAGACTTTCTTAGCTTAGATAATTACCAAATGATTACTTGATAGGTTTTGCAGGCTGATTCATGTTGCCTCTTTTGGCTTGTTTTTGTGCCCTAACAATACTGTTGATTGGATGCCCTGCCAACACAAACCTCAATCCAGAAACTAAATCACTTTGCTTAAATGGTGTTCTATGTCCACCTTTTTCAGACTGCACAGAGACCTCCTGTGCTGGTGACATTGTTCAGGCTGAGTCCTCCCTGTTCCCAGACTTCAACAGGACCTTCACCTGGGATTTGAAGGTTCCCGCCACTCGGGCCTTCCGAATGGACTTTCCCGAACCAGGAATGCGACAGATTCTCACAGGGGAGAACTGTCCGGACGAGCACACCTACACCATTATGACCTATCTGCGCAGTGGGCCAGCAACCATTGGCAAGTACTGCAAAGGCGGCACTGTGACGACCATTCAGGTGCGCTACAAGGGCCGTATGTTGCTTAACGTGCCAGGGGACAGGAAGTTGGAACCTTTGGATTTCAAACTCAGTGTCGGGCCAGAGACAGACAGTAAGTGTTGTTCAGTTATTTAGGAGAGACTATCAAGGAAAATGAGCTCCTGTGAACAGTTTTCTCTTCCAAGTATTTTTACAGATGCCTAGAATTACTATAAGTGCTCTTTTGCATTTCCAATGAACCTTGATGACCTCCTTTGCATCATTTTTTCCATCTCCTGGCAGTGCTGGCCATCGTGAAAGTTAAGCTTCCACGAGGCATATCAGAGACAGACTTTGTCACAGCCAACTATCCCGACAGTTTCCCTGATAACCAGCAGATGATGTGGAACTTCATCGTGCCCGGCATGCACAACTACACAGTGCGTTTTCGAGATCACACCGCTCCTGAATGCCTCAATAAGGAAGTGATGGTGAAGTATGAGAAAGAAGACAAGAAGGTGACCCAACTGACCCTGACGGACCCTCAGCCGGAGCACGGGCAGGGCAACGTCAACATGTCGCTGTTTAACTGTGAGACCAACAAGACACTACAGGGACTCACTCTGGCCTTCACAGTATCTGTGATGAGGAGTGGGCATCCAGGTATGTGGAGCAGCTCTCACTGACCTCTTTTTTCATTTGATAACCATTTATGCATTCCATTCATTTTTTAACAGAATCAAACCAGGCTCATTTATTTTTCTTAAGACAGTTTGTTTAAATCTTTTCATGTCAAAAATTGGTAGAGGACCATTATTGCTTGTCTATACCCAGCTTGAGATGCCGGTATGCAAAAAAGGGCGTATATTCAGTACAGGCAGCAACATTTTTGTTTCTGTGGATGTAAATGTAAGTCAAGGTGACCTTATTAGTAATTCAGATTCCTGTTTTTATCACTTAAGAATTAACTCTGTATTGTATTTCATTCTCAGTTCTGTGCACAGTGGATCTAACCAAAAAGCAAGGAGTTTCCCTGCAGCTAGAGAAAGTGGGCTCTGATCCCTACTGTGAGATGAGCATCGACTCTGTTGTTAAACAGAAGATTAATGTTGCCATGGGAACTAAGGCAAGCCTCTCCTTCCTTGACTGCCCAAATGAAGATGTACATCTCACTGCCAGTAAATTTATTGGTAAGACTTTTTGCATCATACCAAGTCAAAGACATTAATTTTACTGAATAACAGTGAAACACTGAGTGAAACACTATTTGCATTGGTATTATATGTATTAGGCATTCAAGCCTGAACGTGCACTTCATTAGAGGATGTCCATTGCCTTTGAAATCAATATAACCTCTCATGTCCTTGTGTGCCTTTTAATAACAGGGTGCCAAAATTTGAACTCATGCTCCGTGAATGAGACTCTGCTCACTGTCCCCAAACTGGATTCCTGCCTCCCAATGCCCCTCCATAGTTTCACCTGGCTCCTGAACATCCCCGAGCATGGCACAGTGGATCTGGAGTCCCCCACAGGGTCTCTCCGACAGTCCCTGCCTGGTCAGGAGTGCAACGCGTCTGTCTCCTTGCACGTGGCTGAGAGTGATGGGTTTTCCATCGGGGATTTCTGCTCTAAAGGAAGCATCCGCAAAGTCCAGGTGCACGCCAACGTTTCTGTCACAGCTACAGGCATAGACTTCACCAAGAAAAGAGGGCCCTTTCTCAATGTCTCCTTCACTGAAGAGATTTCAGGTACCATCTTGATATTTTATCCTTACTGTATATGAGGTTATTAAAGGAAATTTCAGCCTGGTCTCTGATCCATACTGTTTAAAAAAACAACAGTTATTGATGATTTGCATTGTGTTTATTCACTCATGACTTTGTCTGGTGGTGTTTTTTTTTTCTCTCTCTCTCTTTTTTTAAATTCCCATGAGCTGTCCAAGAGTTAAGGTATCTCAAATGCAGCTGAAGTGGAGTTTAGTAACAGAAAAAGGTTTCAGCTATTGAAAACAAAAGCACCAAACAATGTTTTTTGATGTCAGTTCCTTAGAACCAAGGCTTCCTTTTAAACACACCATTTTGTGCTGATATTTACAAGGAAAGTCCATTGTAGAAGTGGCAGACATTCCAGAGAAGATAATCAGTAGTAACACAGCTCTCACTTTTTCCTGAACTGTAAAACCTCTTACTCCTGCTCATTTTTGGAAAGTGTTGGAAATCACTAATCAAAGGACAGGTAGATGATGTGGGTTTAGAGAATGTATGCTAAAAAGGCATACCACAAAATTATATTACAAAGTAACCCCTGTAATGCCCTGTACACCAGATTTATGATGAACAGTGTAAGAGTATGCTCACAAGAGGGCACTATGGTACCACAAACAGAGGAGACTTTTCTTAAATTTGCAGACCAGTGGTGATTACTCACACACAAAACACTGATCCATAATATTATTTGAATCCTTTTCAGACCACATTATTTACAGGGTCACTCCTAAGATGTCTGATCCGGCATTACTGGCCACTCCCAACTGGCCTCAAGGTATGAAGCCTTCCATCACCGTTTCCTGGATTGTCACCATGCCGAGCCGATACCGGGCGGCTGTGCAGTTTGTCAACGTTAGCCAGCCCAAATGTGGCAAGAGCCACACGGGCATCAAGGTCCAGACGCTGGGGTCTGAGGAGGAGATGCTGAGCCGCAGGGAGGATGAGGACGCAGAGGATGAGTTAACCGTGCCAGAGAGCTTCTACCTCAACATGTCCAACTGTTTACCAGAAGTCGGAAACTTCAAAGCACTGACTAAAGTCGTTTTAGAGAAGAAGATTAGTAAGCAAACACCCAGTCTGTGCACAAAATATCTTAAATATGTATTTCAGTATGATCTCAAAGGTATGTTTTCCAAGGTAAGCACATGACGAATTCCCCCTTTTATTGTCATTTTTGCCTTCATAGATCTGGTAGCCATCGTCCTTGGAATTGCTGGAGCTCTTCTTTTTGTTCTCGCAGTGCTGGCTGTTGTATGCTACATCACAAAGTGAGTCTACATGTAACATCACCCATAACTGCAGTGTCTTGCTTCCTTGGACGGGATTGATTCTGTCATTATAGTAAATCTTTATCATAGTATCTGTTATGCCTGTCAGCGGCTGTTTTTCTCTGTTGTAGTGCACTGGTGAGATATATGTTGCTCCTCAAGTGGCCTTTGACGACTCCTATCTGTTATCATTACGCTCACCGACAGCGTCTTTTGTATTGTGTGTTGTCTCCTTGCCTGAGTAATGGTGCCTTGTCTTCATTTTTCAAACAGGAAAAAGAAGAAAGGACAGATGAAAACAGAATCATCCATCTATATCAGCAAAGGGAACATCTTCCGCCCGGGCGACAGGCACTTCTCCAAAGCACGGTCTGACAATGACTCCCACGTCTACGCCTCAATAGACGAGACGATGGTGTACGGGCACCTGCTGCGTGACTCCAGCTATGCCGACAGCATGGAGGATCGTTTCAATGGAATGCAGGTGGACTCCTACCAGACTTTCACCGGGCCCAGCGACCGAGGACTCCCTGTCATAGCGGAGCCAGACGCAGACCCCGACAAGGACCAGTGCAAGACATTCCTGGAGCCCTCAGAGACCTTCATCCCGTCCCGACCCCGCACCCCCATCGGCCGCCAGGATAGCCTCGGCTTCCAGGACCGCAGGATGGTGGACAATGAATTATTCACATTCAAGAGCACAGGGGAAATAAACACTATTCGCCTCTCGGGTGTAGACCTGGAACCAGAGCCGCCGGTTGATGTGATAAATGAGGAATGACTCACAGTACTGTGACTGTGTGATGGACTGCTGTTACTCAAGTCTCACTGCAGCACTCAGCATGGGGAACTGAGACTTAACTGTGCCTAAATTACACTCAGGGAATCTGGGTTCGGTCGGCTCCTGAATGTGATGTGGATGGTTGATGTCAGCCAGACAGTGGAGTGACAATGGAGTAATTTCTCAAGCTTCTACAATAGAGGCTTTGATCTTGTTAATTATTGATTTTATCTCATTTAATTAAATGTGTGTGACTTGGATTCATGAGCAGGGACACTGGGAAAAATATGCAAGTAGTTCTGCTCCTTTTTTTTTTTTTAAGGTGTTTTTTAAAGTGGTTCTCATGTTGTTTATTATCAAGTATTTTTAAAGACCCAGATCACGTCATCTGTGTTTTTTTTTGTCTCTGTACATACAGTTTACCAGTTTTTACAATAAATTCTGTCAAACTTGGTTTGGTGGGGAAAAATGTTTACTCTGAGATAATGACTGTCATCACACACTGGGCAGTGACTTTTTTTTTTTTTTCGCCTCTGGGCTAAAACACTGACCTTATGAATTCTGGATGGTGACTCCAGTTTCAACCACAGGAACTCCAGCCATGAAAAACAGGAGGGTGTGGCAGAGCTGCAGACTTCACAGGGTTAGCCATTGTTTACCATATGGAGAAATGTTTTTGACTGGAAACAACCAAGGTAATAGTGGAGCTTTCCTACTCGCAGCATTTATTTATATGCAGTAATTTCAAAGTTGTTGTTTTCCTGGCTTCAGTTTTATCTACCTTTTTGAACAATGATGGTGTTTCATGAAATGAGAAGTGATTGAATACAACAGGATTTTCATGTTTTATTAGTATTAGTTTTTCAGGTTATACCAGGCTAGACATGTCAAAATAAGAGACTGCAAGACTAGCAGTCTGAAATAATCTGTCCAAGTGATGCAGCAGATTTGGTTGAGTTTTTAAAATCCAATGTCACATATCATTTTGTTTCTGTGTAGGTCTTGATGTCAAAGCACAGCAGTTTTCTTAAAAGGACTTCATTTAAACCAGTGTTTCTCAAGAGCGCAGGTGCCAGCACCATTATTGCATTGATAGTCAGCCAATCCAATATCCAGGTACCTGATACTGTTGGAAAAATGAACACACTGTGGGTTTTTTTATGAGGCCTGCAGTACATAGGCTACTTTGCAGTGAAATGAACACAGAGGTTACTGGTGCTTTTGGAAGTGATCCTGTCCCACAATCCCTTGCCTTTTCTTGCCTAAACTATGTTCTCTCTTAGTTTATTGTGACCACAGGGAATGCTGTGTACAAAAAATAAAACAGTTGGAGGACCATTCAGCCATGTGTTTGAACCTTAAAAACCTACAGATACAATCCACTCAAGTAAATCGCATATCCCCAGACCCCATTTGGTACACAAAACAACTTTGTATGTTACTGTTCAGTACAACTGACTGAGACTTCAAGATCAGATCCAGGTCCCAAGGTAAAACTAGTTGAGAACCACTGGTTTACAAACTCCTTTTAGGATACCAGGGAAAGTGGCATTGCAGAAAGAATACACAACACAAAGCAGCTATAACCATGCGCCAAGTCTGTGATTAGATATGTGTGCTCAGACAATATTGAACTGGCAGACGGAGGGCTTTTCCTCACGACAGTTCTCATCAAACCACTTCCCACCGGAGGACGCAGACATCACGGCACAGTTCTGGGACTGGCCGCCGTCTGGCTGAGGGGACCGGAAGTTGGACGTGTCCCAGTTCTTGTAGGTAATGCTTAACCCAGTCTGGTCTATCCACTTGCCCTCGGTTGCCATGTCGTTGACGCCCAACCAAACTTTCCCATCTGGGCCGATGCTCTTTCGGACGTAGTCGCTGAGCTCTTTGTTCTCATCAGCAGATGAAGGTGCGCTGAGGATGCCACCCATGGCGTTGCAGTCTTCGCTGGCTGTGTGGTAGCGCTTCTTCAAAGGTTCAGCCAAGAAACACTTGCCATGGATCTTAATGCCTTTCAAACAGACTGAAGAGAAAACACAGAGAAAAGATGGTTACATTGTTGACTCACAGTGAAAATCATCTTTATTTGATTTCTTTTAAAGATTATACAAGTGTTATTTCATCCTGAAGCCCTTTTCCTTCATAATGACATGAATAATAGAGCCAAGATATGAGCTCACTGCTCTGATAATAATCAAGGAAACTAAATACAAGTGTTTTAAGTCTGTACTGGAAAGATTTGTGGATTTGGAGAACAACTGGAGATCATTTTGTGTTCTGGGTAAGAGGTCAGATGAGTTTGCCATGTGTTCACCATATTAAGGCTGTATCAAAGACGACATATGTATCCCATCTGTCTTCATTTATATCTGAGACACTTTGTCTCAGACTACAACCTGCAACTTGCATCCAACTTGTGTCCTGAACAGCGTAGCACGTGTTGCGCTGTCAATAAAAAATCAGTAACACCCAAATAACTTTCCAGTCCCTCTACATATGGATCATACTGAGATGAATCGTAACTGCCATTGTTACCAACGTGATACTACTATTCATTATGTTATTCTCCTCCACAGGAACATCAGAGAGCTTCAGCAACAGAGCAGCATGCCTGCATCAGGAAGGGGTTGGTGCTCAAGGGCACTTCAGCAGGGCAAATGCTCACTGACACAGGGGTTAGAAACTGGGGGTAATTTGACCACCCTGCTACCCTTACAGCTCCAACTGATTATGTCACCTCTGACACAGGTCTGAACCCTGAACAGCATCATCTTAATACCACTACATGTCAGTGCTTTAGATCTTATTAGTTATAGGATGCTTTTGGGAAATTAGCTGATCTAGATTTTTTTTCACCTGGTTTTGAACGCAAGATCAGATGATCAGAAAAGTCAGTTTACCTGTCTGCAAGGCCTGCTGTTCCTTCAGCAGGTTGAGCTCCATAACGATGTTATCAATCTGTTTCTGCAGTTCCTCGATGGCAGCATCCTTACCCACATCTGTTGTCCACCAAAGAAATTTTTTTCAGACAGTATAGGATGCAGTGGAAACTGGTGCATGCTCGTTGATGCAGGTGCATCACAAATTTATTGGGATAAAATTGCAATGTTATTTTAATGCATAAAAATTTTGTTTTTATGCATTAAAATAACATTATTTAAGTAATTCTGTGGTGGTCTCTATCAGATGTGTGCCACCCACCTTTTTTCACGGGCTTCCTCCTTGGTGAACTCTGCTGAAATGAGCAGTTCACCAGTAGTAGCACTCCGAGCAGCAGAGAAACTCCTTTGAACTCCATGGTTAGACTTGTTGAATGAGACTGCCCCAACGTGGAAACTGGCAATTTATTTGCCCCCCTCCCTCCCTTCCTCCCTTCCTCCCTCTCTCTCTCTCTGTCTTATTCTCACACCCTCCCTCTCATCTCTCACAGCAGGGGAAAATGCTGCAGCCCAAAACTGACGTTTGAAGGAACAACAGTCCAACCACAGGAGCCTCAAAAGATGCTGTGTGTCTCATCTGGCCTCAGACATGGCACGTGGAAAGGCAGCACTAACCAGAAACAGGCATGAAAAGCAGGTGTAGACTGTCAGCCAGGGTGGGACGGCCTGCACTTCCCCCTTTATGACGACCTTTTTCTGTATGGTCTGTTTCTTCAAAGTGGATGGAAAATAAGTAAACAAACACTGACTCGTCCCTTTTATGCAAGCCTAAATACGTTAATGGTTACGACATGTTTCCTGGCTAATAAAACTATTTTAATGGAATTACACTTTTAATTCCTTAAACTTGTCCGAGAGCTTTTTTGCAAGGCACACTGTGGAGCTAGACAGTCGATTATAGTGGAAATATTTTGAGAATACTGATTCGTTTGGCAGTGGTGGGCCAGAGTAGCACAGATCCATTAATCACAGCCTCCCAAGCCTAACTTCCTTACAGTTAAGACTAGCTGCATATTTTTAAACTTTGTTTTTTAACAAAATACACTCCCTTTTAGATTTTAACTTTGCTTCATATAATAAATCATTTAATAAGTCTGCCTAATTCAAGATTGTTCATTTCAAAACCTGCAGTGAGAGAAGAGACCAGAGACGGCAGTTTGTTTTGGACCTGCCTGCGCTCAGCCAGCGCACACACCCTACGAGTCTGAGGGAGGAGTGGAAATGATCCAGTGTCACATCTGGACTTTCAGCAAGCCCTTCAACTTCACACAATCCTGTCCTGACACGTGGCAAGGACAAAGGGACGCAGACTGACTAGCCCCACCCGTGCATTTCTGTTGTGACAATATAAAGCTGAATTTGTCAAAATAAAATGTATTTTTGGATTTTTTTTCCCCTTTACACAAATGAACTAAAGCTTGGCTTGGCTGGAACAAAGCCACCAGAATATTTAGGCTTTGGCTTTAAGTGGAGTAACTTACCTACAGTATGTGGAACACACTGTTCACAGACATCACTTGAAGGACTGAATGGACACGTTCTTTGAGTAAACAAGGTCCCACTGTAATAACATCCCCAGGACACTACTGGACCACAAAATATTACACATGGAAGAGACACAGGGAAAGGAAAAGACACAGAATATTTGCCCAGGATCTCTATGCATCTTAGTTTAGACTTTCAAAATAAACTACGTCATTGTCTTTGTCTGAAGCATGCTCAATTACACTAACACCCGTCATCAAATCTAATTATTGATTATTAGAAGTACATCCTCTCCAAAGGTTTATTTATTTTGAATTGGATTCAAAAATGACTCTACATTACTGCTCCAACAAAAATAAACACAACAAGCCATCATCAGCAAGTTGAGTACAAATACTGATTGGAGTGAAATTAGATTTTGCATTCTCACATTCTCATATTAAAAAAAATGCAGTCAAGATAACAGTCGCATATGGTATTCATTAAAACATTAATGGTAAATAAAATACAATTAGGTTTCGTCAAAGAAAGACAAACACGAGCAGACTGTACAAATAAAAACATTTTATTATAAAATTAGACATGAACATGCACAGACGACTGATCCTAACCAAGGAAGCCGACTTTCTGTCTCTTCTTTCCCAGGCTCTCCTCTTGCTGCAGCAGCTTCATGAGGGGGGCGTGAAGGGCCTTCCCCACCCGTTTCCCTGCCTGGACGCAACACAAATACATCAGCACCTTCTTCCTGTACAGACACACTCTTACAGGGATACTTACAGTGAGGTCATACTCAAAATACTGTGTACTGCTCTTTGGAAATGAAAAAAAAAAACCAAAACAAACAAAAAAAACCTGTCTTTATCTCACATTCATCATTAATATCTCTACTTTGTAACAGTTTTCATTTCATGGCCTTAACAAATATCTCATTTTGGAAGAAAACTCAAAAACACAGTGCTGTAATATAAATAAATGAAGGGCAAGTTGATATTAAATGCGAAATGACATAAAGCCTGTGAGGTTAAAATGCACTCGAGTCTGCTTAACAGCAAGTAAAAAGACTAAGCAAACACGTAAAGTCAAAACATCCGATATTTTTGAGCATGTCATGTATTTCTGCCACATTGGATCCATCCTACTGAGAGGTTAACGTGCTTATTTGCTCAAGGTCAACGCTCACAGTTGCACATTATGCTAATACCCTGGCTGGAGCAGGAGGGAGACAGATGGCGGAGGAGGACGGCTGGAGCTGAAGCCCCTCTGACTCACCTCTGTCATTTCAAAGATGCTCTCTGGGTCCAGGCTGCCTCCGCCCACCTTCCTCACGCAGGTCACCATGCCCTTGTGCGTGACGGAGATGATGAGGCTCGCCACGGAGCACGCCTTCTCCTGCAGCGTCGCGTCCACCACGTGCCTGTGGCCCACCTGGAAAAAGACAGACAATGGGAAGATTGGCACACGTGCACACGTTTTCCATTTTAATGCGATGACAAACTTCACTAATTCTCTTCTTATTCAACAAGCGCACAAACACATTAACCATGAGCACCTGATGTGGATAAAAACAATACAATAGCAGGTGATGACAGCCAGAGGGAGTCAGACTCACGATACTAGTGTGGGTTTACCTTGCACAAGGTCACTATACAGGGCACATTTTCCACGTTGATTCTCACGCAGTCATAAGGGTCATCAGACAATTCGATTTCCTTCCCTCCTTCGTCATCTGATGATATGTGCACTCTGGGAATTCTGTTGTGAGAGAGCAGAGGGACTCTCTATCAGCTGTCATTTTAATGAATCAATTCAATCTATACGCACAAAAAGCCTGTTCAACTGGAAGATCTGGGAGTCTCGTTCATTAAAGGCCCAAAGGAGTATGACAATGTACTTACTTAGTGTTGAAGAGAGCTGCCTTTACAGCTATTGAGATGGCATCATACAGGTTCCCATCACACTGCAGAAGCTGTGGAAACAAGACAGTGTGGGATTTTGCCTCAGAGCAGGAGTACACCACAGCGCTATTCCAATTCACACCTTCAACGAACCGCATTAGCACATCACCCAAGAGAAACCGACCACATCTACGTGCTTTAACACAAAGCTGATTATTGTAGCATGACTGACAGTAACTCCACCCTGTCGGTATTCAGCTTTTTGGTGGTGGAAACAGCCCACGCATCAGCAGGTAGCACTGGCACGATCATATTAATAGGAACAGAAATTTAAAGACCTGCAGGAAAGGGCCGCATATGCATTAAACTTCAGTGCGGCAGCAGAATGAATGTGATGCTAATCTTATTTAACTGCTGCAGCCAACCGAGAAGCTTAAAAATATTCGACTGCAAACGTCATCACCTACCAGCACATCCACGTAGAGCAGCCAGCAGTGCTCCCCTGGGCTGATGCAGAGGCTCTTCATGTCCAAACTGCGCTTGTTGTTGAACACTTTGTAGAGAGTGTTGCTCAGCTCTGTCCCGAGCTCCTCGCCTCCTCGGCCCTCAAACTCTGGGGTTGCATTGGCCGAACTGGTGAGGGAAGGAAAAAAAGAGAAAAATAACAGTGTGATACAGGAAATGTGGCAACAGGATATCTAATATCAAAGCAATAGATGACAGGATATATAATAAAACAGAAAGTAGGCAGGTCACTCACCTTCAGTATTTTATTTTTTAATTTAGTCAGTGGGAAAGTAGTGAGACAGAAAGCTATGGCTACATTTGATCCAGGAAGTCTCCAGAACTGATAATCAAATCATGTTTAACAGAAGAGTTCAGGGTGGAGTACTATTATTTATGATAAGTCCCTTATCATCAGCATCATCTTCTGCTTCATTTGTATGTCTCATGGGGAACAGCTGATACAACACTGCCTCCTAGTGGCAGTCAGGGTAACCATCAAAACACAAACTGATTACTAGGTTTAAGCTTTTAACCCTCCTGTTACCTGGAAATTTACTAACCTTGTTTATGAGCCGGGGTCAATTTGACCTCAGCAATTTAAAGCCCCAGAAAATGATTTCAATAATAACTGTTTCCCAAGTTTACGTGTTTTGTTGACTACAAAAATACCCATTTAAATTAAAACAGAACCTCCCCCTCTCACCCCTCTTGTACACCAAAGTTCTTGTGGGAATCATGTTTTTCCCTCCTGAATGTCATATGAACTGGACTGGCTCTCACACGGCTACATGTGTGGTTATGTTTGGTGAATATAGCTCATCAGTGTCATCCAAAACAACTAAAAACAACTATAACTAATTTGTGTACAATGTTGACATTTCTGATGTTTTATACAGCTAAAAATGAATTTAATCATGTATTTAGATGCACTGAACATTGAATTAACCCCAAAGATAACAGAAAGATTAAAACCCAACTCCAGTCTTGGCAGCAGCGTCACACCTACCAGTCAACAAAGAACTCCAGATATCCTTCATCTGGCACCATCGGCCTCGGCTTCCCAAGCTCAGCCTTTATTCCAACTAGAACCACTGTGTGGCCCTGGAGGACAGACAACAGAAAACCTCAGATTAACCTGGATTATTCTCTGATGATAAATACTGAGTCATGTAAGCAGGATAGGAATGTGTAATTCAAATATTTGCATATTCGTAAACACATTAGTCAGATGAATGTGCATTTTTCAGCATCTATGCTACATGATGCACAGTATGACACAGAGGATGCACAGATTATTATGTTAATTTGTTAATATGTGAGCTATCTACAGAGCATAACATTACCAGTGTGACTTTGGCCGAGCCGTCTGTGTTGGAAACCACATCGGTCTCTATTTCCATGTGTCTGTAGTCCTCACAGCTCCTCCCGTCCACTCGTAGGTCATCCTGAAAAATGAAAAAGTCACAATAAACAAACACACGGAAGACAGATCCATCAGTTTGGGATGTTAGTGATGCTAGGTGGCTAAAGCTGCCCGGCTTTCCGGCTGGAAATAACCCGCCTCAGTGACAATTCATCGACTTTTTCAATTTAGAGGACTCGTCTGGAATGCCACGCCTGTATAGGAATAAAACTTACCCGTATACCATGCAAGATGTATACTTTCTCAGCCTCGCTAACTTGCACCGTTGCCATAATGTAAAAACACGGGTCGCATGTGTGTCGCTCTCAGACAGCGTCATCATTGTAAGACGACAACAATCGTGCGCAACTACCAATGGGTGCGCACGGTTTGCCCCACCGGATGGGCCGATTAGGAGTTTCGAAATAATTCTTAAAGCGATTGAAAGTGAGCACCACCCGATGCATTTTTCCCCCTTTTTAAAACTAATTTTACACCAGAAATTCCACATTCACAAATGCAAACAATAAAATAATAATAATAATAATAATAATTTCTTTGTGGAACAATATCTGTCAGCGATTTCCTCCTCACAAAACAAAAAAGCTGTCAAAACAATTAATTTGTGCAAGAGTTTCGGTGCCTCTAAGTGAGTTTATTGTAACATACTCGCGCTTATTTTATTATTATAATTTTATTTTTCCCCTCTTTTGTTAGGCATGTGTTGTTTTTGCAGTATGTCTCTCTTTTTGTACTAGTTCACGTTTGAAGTTGAAATAAAGATATACAAATAAAGTAAATATAAATCAGCTGGAGTTATTTTATTGCAGGGGAGGGAGAAGTCCCGATCGGTTTCCATCCATGTGACACTTGTTCATCAGTCAGATGAAAAGCCACAAAAAAAGGAGGGGGGTGGCGGTGCGTTTGCTGTGTTTGGTGTTTACAGTGCAGCAGCGGCTCCCCTCTCCATCGCACACCCTGCGTCAGATCAGATTGAGGATTTTCACCCAGACGCACCTTGAAAACAACAAGCCGGAGACGCGCTGACTCCAGATCTGCCGCTCCAGCCCGGTGCGGAGCGGCGTCCTGCGCATGGGAGGCACGAGCGGAGCGGGCGGAGCAGACTTCCTGGTTAGCTCTCCGTCTGTTGTCCAGCCCGCACACCTCTCTGGGTTTCACAGCCAAAGAAGCCACCAAAGTGGTTAGGTATCGGCTTAACCGGCGGCTGTGTTCCCGGTGTAATTTCCATACGAAAGAGCCGAAGCTCCGGGTGAAACCGAGGCGGAAAGGGCCGGAGCGGCTGCGCGCTGGAGGCTGCCCGCTCAGCAGCGAGCCTAGCCCGGCTTGTGCTACACGGACGGGGCGGCGGAGCTGTTAGCGCTCACCACTGTCAATTTTTTTTTTAACATAAACTTCAATTTACCGAGCTTCATAACTTACGCGAGGACTCGCCACAGACTTTCACCGTCAAGCAAGTTGAAAGCGAGGTAAGGCGCCCATAAAAAAAAACAACTCAGTGTGTGACTTTGGGAATTATTTTGTGTTACATTTCCTGCTATGTGTTTATCCGTGGAGGCTCCAGGAGAGGCGTCCACATTCAGACCCCCAAGTGTTGCTGTTAGTAACTTCCTGGTTGGGTTCAGGTTGCAGGGACCCTCAATGGTTTTTTTTTATGATCGCTGTGTATAAATAGTGTAGTAATATTATGATTCAGCATGGTTAAAAAAAAAAATCACATTTCGCCTGCCTGTTATCAGAGGGGTCACAGGTTAGAGTCCGTCTCAGAGCAACACCCTTGCGATTGTAGGGCTTTATTGTCTTGCTCAAGGACACTTAAACAGGGAAGATGCTGACCAACGCCTAGGCTTGAATTTTGTTATCATTACTTTTTAAGAAATAGCTACTGTATCACTTTATCCACCACCAAGTCAAAGCAAACTCTAAAACCCCCAATGAGAGAGTGCAACAAAATGACCCTGAACCTGCATTCACATCCTAATTGATTTTACAGTATTGCTGGTGAATTGTGATCATTACATCAGCTGAGTGATATAAAACCTAACCAAAATCTGTTGGACTGTAGCTGAAACAGTTTTGTGCTGTATTTTAACAGCACATGGAGACCAGTGCTGAATCACTGTGCAAATTAATCAGATAATTCTCAACCTTTTTTGGTGTCAAAGAGCCACAAACTGATACACACCAGGCCGCGGATCGGTATCTGATGAGATTTAGTTATTCCATAATTGTCTACACTGTAGGATGGCAGATTAACAGTGAAGAGTGTGAGGCCTATGAACAGAATAGTTGGTCTTATCCATTATCTCAACTTTAGTCAATGAAATATTAATAAAATCAAAGTATGTCCCTTGGAACACCCTCAAGGACCCCATGGAGGTCCCTGGACCCCAACTTTGGGCTTTGTTGCTAACTTCTCATTAACGGAGGCACAACAGGCAAAATAATTGTTAGCTGCAGCCCAAATTGAAGCTCATAAACAGAAAGGTTAAAAGTCGCTACGTTTGTTGGTGTTGGTTATGACTGTAAATGAGGTTTAGAGTTAAAACTGGAGTCATCTCTGTGTTAATTAACTGTTAGAGGGTCAAATCTCCACGCCCCCTGACCTACCTGCCTGCCCACAGTCGTTGCCACCAATACTCAATCCTATTAATTAATCAGCCAGGCATTCCAGCAGCAGGCCATCAAACATTTCCATGAATCATTAATTGAATATCGGAGCTGGCGACTGTCATTCTGCCCACATTCACAGATCTGTTGTGACAGCGCCGCAGAGGCTTCATGATAGTGGCGTCTCATTCTGGTGGAAACAGTGTAACAGCTACCATCAGCTGCTGTCTCTTTTATCCAGGATGACAGGAGGAGGCTGTGTGTGTGTGTTTTCTGCAACATTTTTCTCTTACACAGTACCCAAGTCAGTCAGATGCACTCATTGTAAAAGCGGCCATTCACTGAGGGCAGTCTATAGACCCATTCACCAGTCTGCTACAAAAGACCATTGACGTATATGACAGGTGTTAATGAAGTCTGCTTTCGTGTTCGTTTCATTCCAATTCTTTTGGGACACTTGATTGCAGCAGGTTCTCGTCTTGAGGGAGCATATACATTTCAGTGCGCATTTCATTTAGAGCCATCTTCGCCTATTTGTCTCAAAAGAGATGCAGGTAACTGGCATGCATATAATCGCTTTACCTTTACTGAATGTCCTATATTTCCAGCATCTCTTTCACTGAAAAACTAAATTTGACCTGAAGTGGGTGAATTAGATGTAGACTCCACTTTTGGTGTTAAATAGCCATATGAATTGTCATAGTAACGTTCATCTGAGGCCTATGCTGTAAGTTGGACAATATGATATGGTCATATCCTCCATTACAGAGCAAACACTGACAAGCAAACAGCCTTGATAAGACTTCCTACTAAATGGTTTAGTCGCGCCGGTTATCTTTTTTTGGAATGAAAAGAATCCACGCAGGTTATTTTTTTTAAACTCACAGGTACAGTCTATGTGTGGATTATTGGTGCAGTGGTTGGCTTTATTCTGGTGTTTAGACACCTTGTTGAGTGAAATTAGCTGGATTCGCTGTAAGTGTTGTAAGCCCATTAGGGCCAGATGGTAATCCCTGGCCTCTGCTGAAAGTGATAGCCGCAGACCCACTGGACGTCCGGCATGACTCCCGCTCAGCCTCACAGGGCTGCTGCCTGCCTCGCTGTGTGATGACAGGCAGTGTGGCGAGGGTCAAGAGGCCACACAGCGGGGTTGAGATGTGCCATTATTTCTGCCAGCACCGTGGGACAGGGGCTGTGTTTGCACCCCACTCTGTCTTGTTGGTCTGTTAGGAGGATATCTCAAAAAGTGAGTTCAAGTTAAAGTTCATTTAGAGCCCCAAATCACTGTTTGCAGTCTCAGAGGGCTTTACAGGCCCACACAGGACAAAACAGGACGACACCCCCGATTTAATCCCCACAGCAGGGAAGAAGACTCCCCAGAAATCTTGAGAAGGACCACAAAGAGAGGAGCCCCTTCATGGCCACACAAGTGTGCAATAAAGGCTGACCCAGTGGGCAAATCAGTGTAAAAGTTAGTGGTGGTTTTGCACACAGCTTTGTAGAAACACTGGTTTTGAGGCAAAGAGGAAGTGATAAACTTTTCACAACAAGGGCAGGATGGCGTTGGGCGTGGCCTCTCAGTTAAAGGCAGTGTGATTCAGATTGGATTCATGTAACACCAACGAACTTTGTGCTCCTTCAGCAGAAATACTGTAATAAGAGAGCTGATTTCCTGTTTAGACATCAATGTGAAGCCAAACAAAACAGTGTAGAAGGGAATCCTGAATGACCACTGAACAAATATAGGCTAGTTGTGATTGGACATGTGGTATTGCAATATTCACCTGAAATCCTTAAAAGTGGCTAGTTGAACAAGTAAAGGTGTAAAAATGTGCACATATCCAGATGTGAAACAAATTTGTAATTGAGCATCGAAAAATTATTAACTTTTGTTGCAAATCTGACAGTGGAAGTGGCATATATCTTGAAAATCGTTTAGCATCGGTGAACGTACAGTGTGCGTTCTACTGATATATTTTTTTATTCAGTCAAGTCAGGAAGCTAAATTTTAAATGTAAAGATTGTGTTTAGATAACACACAGCATAAGAGTCAGTCTTGAAAAGTATAACAGTGAGGGAATCCTTTGCAAAATGCTGTGATGAAACAATTATGAATCCTCCTGTTTATACATACAGTGCCATATTTAACTGCAATTTGTAGCCTGTATCTTTTTCAAGACAGCTGTGCCTAAATGTATAATTAAAGCGCACAGCCTGCACACATCACACACGGAAAATGATCCCACAAGGACAAACAAGTGTTGCGGGCACATCTCTCGACCAGCAAAGTTTAAAGTGATTGACGCGCACCCTCTTATGCAAGGCTTCACCCACAGGCTGACATGAAGTGAAAAGCGTGATGAAAGAGGGCGTTCTGGAGGAGGATGTCTCGAACAGGTTGATTTTTAGATCGGGTCAGAGTCGGCGGCCAGCCAGGCGCTCTGCCGGGTTGGAGAGAGGCGAGGGATTTGGATGCATACATGAAGAGGAATGGGCCCGTGAGTGATCTGGATTTAGGCTGTAATTAGCCATGGGATACTTAAGTTTGATCCACAGATGCCTTTGATTAATTTCCTTCCAAACATGCTTTAGGAATGCTGCATTTTTTTTTTACCACTAACTCTTTTGATTACATTCCTATCCTTGAGGATGAAGGCTAAACTGCTGAGATCACTGGCCGAATCCTAATTAGCAGACATGGATGTGAGATTAGGATATCACTCAGTTAAGCGTGATTGATATATTAAATCCTCATGAATGAGCCGGCAGTGTGACTGCAGTGACTAAAATCTGGGGTTTTATTTTAGCTGCGGTGGTCCAGACACCCTCAGGGCTTGAGCTATTTTATTCTAGTCTGTCTGTGTTGTTGGCTCAAAAGCGAGGCCTATTTTTGGTTTTCTGACATTTTGGCCCTTCTGAAGCCATGTCAGCATTGTCGAGTCCACACACACTCACACTTGAGGTTATATCTTATTCATTCGCCTGGCAGTTGTCAAACAGTGCTGAACACAGATTAAGGTTCGGTGCAGTCCTGCAGTTTTTCTTACGTTTCATTTTGAAGCTCAGAGCAGATGAATTCTAGCCTCTAAATCCATGAAAAGCAGCCTCCTCTTTTTGCCCCCCGTTAGAGGCATCTGGATGGATGCTGACTGGTCGTTGTTTACTCCTCCTTCACTTCCAGGTTTCCTCCCGAGTGTTGTGAGGAAACTCATTTGCAGATTCACTGTGTCCCTTATTAGCTCCCTCCCTGTTTATATCACATGAGAATGTAGCCCACTTATTACTCACTGAACTCGTAATTGTTGTGGGACAGCACACGCACATTTTTACCCCTCACTACTGCTGACAGCACAGCATGGAAACACCAGCAGCACCTCTCCCTTCATTGTATCTCTGAATGATGTGGTGTAAAAATTACGTTTCAATCATTTTGACAGATATTTGACAGACAGGGAATGATCATTTGTGCATCACAATTTTCATTTTCTCAGAAAAAACTGTCAAAGTGATGATTTTCGTTGAGGTCTATACTAAACAAATATGTCTTCTTATGTCTGGAGAATATGATTGTAGGCCACTGCATTTCCATAGGGACACAACACTTCATTCATAATGATATTTTGACACACATTTTACACATTTTGCAATTTGAATATTGCATTTGACTATACTGAAATTTTGATAATATTAATTGTATCCCTCTTTTTTGCTTTTTGTTCTCCCCTCTCTCTCTTGTCTCTTCTCCCAGCATGTGGTTGGAGCCACAGGTGTTGTAGGATGAAGAGCCCGGCGCACCGCACCAGGGACATAGAGCGGCAAGCCGGCTACCTGAAGCCCGAGCACTGCGCCCCTCCCCCGCCCCGCACCGGCTCCGACGCCATGTGGTTCATCCGTGACGGCTGTGGCATCGTGTGCGGCGTCATCACCTGGATCCTGGTCTTCTATGCCGAGTTCGTGGTGGTGTTCGTCATGCTGCTGCCTGCCAAAAACGTGGTCTACAGCCTCATCAACGGGGCGCTCTTCAACGGCCTGGCCTTCCTCGCCCTCGCCTCTCACGCCAGGGCGATGTGCACCGACCCGGTCAGTCAGTCAGCTGCCTTTGCCTCTCTGATTAGTAGCTGGATAGTGCAGATTGGGTGGTTAGGCTGCTTCTTGGTTTGGTGGTCAGCAGGGGTGTGAACCTTTGGTGATTCAGTTTGATTCATGATTCTCTAGCTGGTGATTCAGTTTAAGATCAGTTTTCCTTTTTTTGGAGCGATTAAGTGTGATTCGACTTTTTAAACCACGATTCCAGTCAGCAGTTCAATTCTGTAGGAGTTCTAGCCAAAATTTTATATCCTTTAATAAACGTGTAGTGATGTAAAACAGTAATTTTCCTCTGAGATGTGAATAAAAAATCAAACAACAGATTATATTTGTTGTCCTATCTTTATCATTATTCTTTCATATTTTCATATTTGTTTTGTTTGGCAGGGTGAGCAATAAGGCCAGATGATAAAATTGTCATTTTGCTTACCTTTTTCCAGCAGTCGGGGGAAGTTTCTATCTCTAAGCTGCCTCTGTAGCTAAATTAACATTAATGAAACCTGTGTAGATGTGTGCAGCAACATAAAAACCTGATTCTTTTTCTCTCCTCTCTCCCAGGGAGCCGTGCCTAAAGGGAACGCCACCAAGGAATTCATCGAAAGCCTGCAGCTCAAGCCAGGTCAGGTGGTCTACAAGTGTCCCAAGTGCTGCAGCATCAAGCCCGACAGAGCTCACCACTGCAGGTGTGTTGCTATGTGTTTGTGTGTGTGTGTGTGTGTGGGTGGGTGGGGACTGTGGGAAAATGTTACCAAGGGGTTTACCACAACTCATCTGTGCAAACACTGCAAGTTGCAAGATGTGGGCCCCACCTGGGTAGAGCATTCTGCTGCAGTCTGCACCGCACAAAGGAAGTCCTAAGATGGCTGTCCCACTGGGGAATCCTCTCCTCTCCTGTGTTTGTCCCTGTTCCTATTCCCCCACCTGCCTCTGTATGTGTGTGTGTGTGTGTGTGTGTGTGTGTGTTTTATTTTTTTTTAAGCTGCGAAGCATTTCCCTTCAGACTCTGCAGCCTCATAATAAGGAATTCCCTCTGCGGTGGCTCAGTGGGATCCTTGGGATCTCGAGGCATGAAAAGTGCAAAAACACTGTGAAGTAATTGAATTGTAAAGTCAGTGAGTCATTGTATCTCAAAGGGAGGAAAATCGGTGTCAGTTTGAATGAAGTAGATGATCTCTTTAGTGAATACTATGGCTTCGTGTGAGTCATCCTTGTGGGTGGTTTGAGATGGCAACCTATGACATAATGCACTTCATTCAATTTCATATATTTTTTACTGTCCCCTTGGACAAGTTTGCACCCAGGCATTCATAAATACAAATTTAAATATGTACTTAAAACAACCAATAAATTAAAACCAAAATAATGTGCACTTTGTTACTCTGTAGCGCCCTCCAGAGGGTAAGAGCTTGCATTCAGAGTCAGACTGAGTCAGATGGGATTCTTTGTGCTCCCCTGAGCCCAGACTGAATGAACTGATGCTCATTTTTTCCTCATAACCTTCAGGGCAGATTGTACAAATCTGAGTACAATATACAGGCCTGCAGTTTTTTTCCAGTTTTTTTTTTTTTTTAATTTTATTGTTGTTTCTAGCATATGTGTATGTGTGTGTGATCTGTTCAGACATAAAATCTATTTAAATAGACTCTGTTCAATAGTAAACCAGTGACAGTCCATTTTTATTAACTGAAGCAAGCCTCCAGTTACTGTGCTGTTTAATAGTCTGGCTAGAACTATAAAGTGTCAAAATGTTTTTATTACTATAGATATTATCCCTTAAATGTATATATCATATAAACAACTCTTTATTGTTACGTCATTTGTTTTCATGCTTATTAAACCTGCTCAGAATCTTTAATTGACCCTTAATTGTCTTGGTAAAGTTTTGTATTTTGTATATTAGAATATGTCGTCATCACACTAAACCCAATGTCCCTTATCAAGTAGAATCACATTATGGTCATTACTATAAGGGGTTTGTGGGATTAAATATTGATCTATGTGCAGTGCGTTAAGAGTAATATCCCAAACTGGAATATCTGCACGTGTAGATTCAGAATATTTCTTCTTCCTCTGCAGATGTAGAGTGAGTCAAGCTTTACTTGAGCTGTCACCGAGCCACTACAGCTCTCAGATAATTTATCCCCACTTACTTATACACACACACACACACACACACACACACCATCAGTCCTCTTATAGAGAGCACAGTTGAGCTCTGCAGGCTGTTGTAGTCCTTCACGTCTATCATTATCACTTAATGAATTGCACTGCTGCAGCTGGGTGGACTGACAGGGTGTGTGTGTGTGTGTGTGTGTGTGTGTGTGTATGTGTGTGTGATGTGAATCACTGTTATTATATATGCTGTCTGTTCATTTGCCTGCCTTAGGGTAGAAAAATTAATAGGTCACAGATTTCCCGGAATATTTAGCTTGACTGGCCACTCTGCTTTCATCTCATTTCATCTCCTCACGCTTCATTATGTTCATGTGCGTTTGTACCCACAGTGTGTGTAAACGCTGCATCAAAAAGATGGACCACCACTGTCCCTGGGTCAACAACTGTGTCGGAGAGAACAACCAGAAATACTTTGTACTCTTCACGGTGAGTTTTCATCGCCCTCAGGGTTATTCTCACATGAACCGTTGGGCTGTTCCCAGATGTTGCAGTGGCACAGAGTTTTTTTAAATTGCATTAGAGCACTGCAGTATTATGTATTCATTTCGTAGTGTGTGTTAATAGTAAATCTGTGTTTCTTTTCAGATGTACATTGCACTAATATCCTTCCATGCGCTGATCATGGTGGCCTTCCATTTTGTCTTCTGCTTTGAAGAAGACTGGTCAAGTAAGTGTCATGCTGTGCTCCACTCTGTCCTATTTGAGCGGGTGAGATAGTTAATAAGGTGCTCCACTTCACCCTGAAAAAAAAAAGTCCTCCTCGCTTTTTTTGGCATAAATAACCTCTCTGTCTCCTGTCTCCTCTCCCCAGAGTGCAGCAGCTTCTCTCCTCCGGCGACCGTCATCCTCCTCATCTTGCTGTGTTTCGAGGGCCTCCTCTTCCTCATCTTCACGGCGGTCATGTTTGGGACCCAGGTTCACTCCATCTGTACTGACGAGACGGTAAGGAGATACACCGGTGATTTCACTGCCGTCAGATGTCGCTGTGCCTCAAGTAATAACTTTTGCACCGTGTCAGCGGCCCAGCAGTTGGCTTTGGGTATTAAAGTGGGATAAAGAGGAGGAAGATCGCCCTTGACCTCAAATACCTGAGTTTAAGCCACCATATTGGCTCTACTGAGATTAATGGGACATAATATTATTTCAGCATACTTATGATGTCTCAAAGTTCCTTCCACTAAAGTAAAAAAAAAAAACTGTTACACTGCTTGTCCTGTCTTTGTAGACTGGCATAAAAACAGTAAATTAAAAAAGTGAAATTGTGCACTATGTAAAATGGTGTATATGTAAGCTGAAAGAGACAACAGGTTCAGTGATAGAGTTCCTGTAACCAAGCTGACGTACATGCATCTTTAAAATTGTCCACCTTCAATTTATATCGCAGTTCTGGCTAATCCCGACTCCCTCACATAGCTACGGTGACGAAGGTTAACCGTTCTAAGTTTGTACAGCCTGTTGTGCACAAAATGAGCATACGGATATGGGTAGAAGCAGGTGTTTGGCTTGTCTGTATCTTCTGGTTCAGTCTGAGATGAGCGTATAATTTCATAATATATCATGTCAAAGCACCCACACGGATGACTCACGCCATGCTGTAATATGCACTAAACAGATGATCTGTTTCAATCAACTTAAATTGCATAGAGCGCTGGTGTTTTCTACCTTATTAGTACATCTTGTGTGTGCTGTTCTCAGACGGTCAAGAATAACTGAGCGAGTGAGTCATTTAACCCCGACTGAGGCTTTCAAGAGAAATAAAATAAGATTTATAAAAAAAAAAAAATTCTTAATTCGCAAAGCCTTCAGGTAGTTATTTTCAGTTGGCACATTGTTTAAACTCACAGTTATATATTCACAGGTGTGTTTTGGGTCTTTCACAAAAGCTTTGAATGTGACTCAGAGCTGGAGGCAAGAATCTGAAACCTTCATTTATATTTGTATTCATTTCTACAAATAATCAAACACTAATATACAGGTGATATTGGCTTTTGCAACAGAACAGATTTTGGTTTTGCGAAGTTTTTAATGGGAAGCATTACATATACTTTTTTAATTTTTTTTTTTTTTTCAAGAATGGCGTTTATCTGTTTTTGCAAATGAGCTCTTCATAATTTTTCACAAACAAACCTCATGTCTGCCCTATCGTACATCCACAGGGCATCGAGCAGCTGAAAAAGGAGGAGAGAAGATGGGCCAAAAAGTCAAAATGGATGAACATGAAGGTGGTGTTTGGCCACCCGTTCTCGATAGCCTGGCTGAGCCCCTTCGCGACACCCGACCACGGCAAAGCAGACGTGTACCAGTACATCGTCTGAAACACGGAAACCAAGCTGGGCTCAGTGTGTGTGTACACACGGCCAGCCGGCCCCGCTGCTCTGGGCACGGACTCATGATGAGTACAAGTGGTGGGTTATGGTCCTTCCTCCCCTGTGGCTGGGCTTCACTGAGCATGAACTCCTCTTAACCACTTTTTATTTTTTCTCGTTTATATTTCAAGGTGTTCTATTGTGAGCTTTTGTCTTGTTCGATCTTGCTATTTTTTTTTTTTTTTAAAAAAAGCTTTTCACTTTCTTTTTTTTTCATTTCTTTCTTGGTGCTGAATGATTTTTGTGAGGTTCCGCCGTTCCACTTTCACTGAAAAATAATGCTCTGTGAAACATCCAAACTCGAGAGACATCTCAAATTCAGCAGTTGACTTTGACATGAAGCGTTTAATGAGGAGAGCGGAAGCAAGACAAGAGACTGAATTCTGCGTTCTTCAGATAGGGAAGACTTTCTGCAATATGTCTCATCATTTCCTGCTTCCAAGACTAAATGTGAACGCGAGGTGAAATCCAGAATGTTCTTGCTCAAAGCAAACGCAGTCCAGGTGCCAAGACAGTCGCCTGGTTTTGTCTTCCCGTAAACATCGCTGTGATCACGTCTTCATTTGCTGTATTTCTCTCATTCGCGATTGTCTTGCGCTGAATGCCGCAGATGACTTGCCTTAGCACGGTGCATTAGTGGACAGCGTGGTTTGCTAGAGAAATTTCTGTCATTCTGCCTTAATGTGACACTCTGGGCTAGATAGGAAGCAGACTCTGGTTAAATACTCGTTGGTATAGTTTTATTGCCTGTTTAGATGCCAGATGAGTGGGTTTGTTCAGACAGCAGTGTATTTTGATGGTAATTTGAGACATGTTGTTTTAACTGACATTGATTTTCCTTTTGCAGTGAACCCAGCCCATCTGGTTGCACAAGGAAGTTAGAATAAACACCGCAGATGACACGTGAATATTGTCTGACCCGGGTTTAATAGGAGTTTGTCCTCTGACGGGGCGAAAAGCCAAGTCTCTGCTCAAGCCGGAGCAGGTTCACTACAACAGGCAGGAATAGCTGCACAGTTGGAATAGCCAACCCAAAACCTGCAGGGGTGTGGGACATTGGTCGATGATTGTTTGAGTCAGCCTTTGTCCAACAGAGTGGCAAGATGTCTAACTGGACGCCTGACAGGATAGGATTTGACCAACTTTGACCAAATGCCGGTTCATTTTATTTGTTGCTGGGAAGTTTTGACACTTTGTTAGGTAAACAACCAATCTTTTTTCTACTCGTAGGGACAATTTGGCTTGTGAAATAGTGAGTGTGGATGCTCAGTTTTGGAATCCAGCTGCTGCTTTGACCTGTGGGTGAAGAAATCTGTGTCCTGCCTCATGATTGCTGGAATATCTGTAAACTGTGTGTGTTGGAAAGTGCCCGTGAAGCCAGCTGACCGTTTTTGCTCGGTAATCATTTCTGTTACACTCCACCAGCTTAGATGAAAAGTCAGGGAATAAAGCAATACACTTTGCTTTCTGAGTGCACTGGCCGTAAGTGTAATTGTCCGACACTAAATTGATGGAATTTACTCATGGATAATCTCGTTTGTTTCAGATTGTGATTATGAGTCTGACGCAGAGAATAAAAAGCCTCGTAAGGACAAAAACGACGGTAACATTTTGGCCAGTGTGAAATATGCACTGGACACAGGGCGTGTGTTTTGCCACCGCTGTGCACAATGCAAGTCCACCCAGCATAGAAACGGTTTCCTGTGTCCCACCTGCAAGTGTAGATTTTATCTTCAGTGATGAATAGTTTGATGCAGATAGAAAATAGGCCACATCAAAACATTTAACCCTCAAAATGCCTTTGTCCAAATGTGTTGAAAAGCCTTACTACAATCTTGTTTTGTTGATGATCGAGCGACTTCACACCTACATTTTGCCATATTTTGTGCTTTGTAAAGTCAGGCATTTCTGAAATAACCCCTATGCATGAGTGAGGTGTGCAGGGATCGTGCATTGTTAATAATCAATGGGATTTTTTTTCTCCTAAAATCACTGCTGTTTTTAATAAAAGATAAACACTGACTATCACCATCATATGGAACTGCAACGATTGCTGCCCAGTTTGCACAAACACCAGCTTATTTTTTTTTTTTAAATCCTTCATACAATATGTGGTCAGGCATGAAAGCCATTTATAGTGTTTGGACCACATGTTTTTTGTGATAATAATTGTGATATATGTTTAAAGGTGAATGAAATAAAATAGCATGGATGTCATGCTGCTTTCGATAAGTGTTACACATACTTTTAATTCCTCAGTTTACTGTATATTTGACTATGACTGGGTTGGCAGGGTTGTCCCTTAATTTTCAAGTCGAGGATGGAATAAAAAACAGCTACAAAAATGACTGAATATGAACAGTCATTACTGATGAAAGTGATGATGACTGATCTGCACATCATGCACATTTTAGGTGCAGGGGTACAGTGACTGCAAAATCATTCTTATCTGTCACCTAATTGGAGTGCAGGATGACAGGGCTTGAATCTGATTTTGTGCCTTTTTGACAGACGTTTAGAAGATGTTTAAATTGCAAGTAGAGTTTCTCAAGGCGAACATTAGTCGCAGTAAGCACTTCTTTCATCAGACCCTGTCACCCAGTCTGTATTTGCATGCAAAGCGAGGATGTTAAGCTGGACAGGCATCAAGTTCCAGTTTGCTCTACAAAGTAAGGGATTGGTGGCCTTTTGATGCATCATATCGTCTTCACCCACTCGAACACCAGACGCAAATTCACAGATTACAGTCGACATGTATTTCACAAGACAGAAACGCAGAGTATCTTCAGGACACTATTCTATTGGAAGCAGGAAACTGAAGGGGATTTCATGATTTTGAACCAAAATCAGGAAAAAAGGGATTCTGTACTCCTCAGATCATGATTTTATTTTTCTCACCGTTTTGTTTTCTCTCTGTTGCTATGTTGAACAACCTCTACAGAACATAAGCTCAGTGCTCTGCAAACACTGAGCTTCTGTGTTGGATTGTTGATGTATGTTTAAATAAAAAAAAAAGAACTTGAATTCTGAGTAGAGTTTTTAGTGGCCTAAAAACTGAACTACAAACTGAACTGTGAAGAAAAATGAACCATTACCCCCCTAACTAGTAATGTATTGTCACAGTCAACATGTAGTCAATATATGAGTGACGAAGACGAGAGGTTCTTCTGTCAGGTGAGATGTTTATTTAGTCATTATTTAAGTGTGTCATCTCTCGGAGGAGATGGCAGTTTACATATCCTTAAAACATTTCCTATAAATACAAGATATTTACACTTGTACAAATGTTGGTTTCACATTATTCGTAAGACAAGATATGGGTGGTTTATATCAGAGCAAACACATACTGTCTGACCTTTAAGTCACATTATCTCCCGAAATCCGTAAGGGCAATGACACTGCCACTAGCTAGAGTTAAAAGATGACTTGGTGACTATTACATTTGTCAGTGAAATCGCCTCCAGATGTGACTGATCTGCACAGATGCAGGAATACAACAAATGCATAATTGTTGTCTAGCATTCAGTATTCTGTACGTCCCTCATTAAATATTATCACGCCAAGATATTTCAAATTGAACACAGCGAGATTGCCCTCTTGTAAGACGCTCTGGTGCATACGTCTTTATTTAAATAAATCAGGTCCCAGCAAATGTACCTGTTTTCTGTTATCTTGGAGTGCAGCGTATTAATTTGTCAGTGTGGCAGGCCTCGTCGGTAGTTTTCTAATCTCGGTGCACAACCACGTCTACAGTTTATGTGTACACTGATATAAATACATCACACTCAGGGACACAGCGCTGTCACACAACTATACATGTGGCTACTGCAATGCTCAGATTGGCCGTCTTACAGTGAGAGTGGGTTCACAGGTTGATGGTTTGCCCTCATGTCTTACTGTTAACTCGTCAGGAGAGATGCAGGCACGGAAAGTCTTCTGAATCGAAAGCACAGATTACTGATATTAAAGGTAGGTTAAGTAATGTAACACACCCAGGATCCCAAGAAAAAAGTGGAGATATAAACAACGGAACACACTTTGATATCGCCGCTGTGAGTGACGAGAAGGGCTCAGGTGTTAATGATCTCCACTTTTGAAAAATCCTGTGTGATGAGTACAGCCCTGCTCATTAGGAGCCTGTGTAGCATCACTCATCCAGCCTTTACTATGGTAGATAGCTGTATAATCACATTGTCACTGCAATCACATTAACAGGGATGCATGTAAATTACATGATACAAAACCTGCAGTCAGAGCTGCAGCTGGAAGGACATCTGATATATTGTGCATCGCTGCCGTGGGATATTACACACAGAAGGATGCTGGATACGAGCAACAGATATTATAGCTACCATTATGCAGTTATATTGTGATGCTTGATATGTATCAAAACAACAGCAAATTGTGAGGTCAAAGTACCATGCCATAAGGTAATCTCTGATGTCACTTTCAGGTAAATCCCTGTTTTCTACAGTATACTTACTTAAGCTTACTTACATATCTTCCCAGTAACATGTATTGCCATTATTAATGCTCAGTTATTAACACTCAAAGCCCCTTCTCTATTACACACATCACAGTGTTGTGGGATATAAAGGAAGTATAATGTTGCTCTCTTATTGACAACTGACCTCTCAAAGGATGTGGTAGGAAGCATCATATGCAACCAGATAACGTTCGATGGACTGATAATTCATGATTTGCAACAGAATAATCTGTGATTGCAAATGCAGGGCACATACAGCTCAACAGGCGATCAAGAGGCTGTTTGCCGCTCCTGACACTGGAGAAAACAGCCCGGCTGCTGAGTTAAGTCACAAGCTTGTCTGTCTAAATAACACGAAGCAGCTGACAGGAAGGTCACTCTGATATGGACTAACATATCAGGATGCTTTGGTGTAAGTCATTTGGGTTCAGGGCTTGGTAGGAACATGCACAGTGTCATGAAATGGAAGACCAGCTGCCTCTGAATCACAAATGTGCCATGCTCGTACCTTGAGGGTTGAGGTCGAAGCTATCGAGAAAGACCTAGGCAGTCAGCAAATTCTTACCAAGGATGAGCCTTTCAGCGCTACATTGGCGTGGTGCATCATTGTGCGAGAACATAAGAGTGCACCTAGCGAGCTAAGTACTTCAGTTGAAACATCACCTTGAGCATGCACATAATGCAATGTCAGTGTAGGGTGTTTACAGTGAGTGTCATAGTAACTTAGGAAATATGAGAATAAAAAACACTTTGGTGATTTGACGGTTGCAATGCATAATCCATAGGTTCATTAGTGATGTGCACTGCCATCATGCACCCTGCCAGTGATAATATGTGTCCATTGCTCATGTACAAAGCCCAAATGATTGAAGCCTGACTTTAGGCCAGTCTTGTCAATACACCCTGATGCTCATTTATCCAGAAAATGCTGCTGGTAGCCTCCCCAAATTCTAGTCATGTATAGCCATGCTGCATTATCTCTATCTCCATCTCTAGGTTTTTTTTGTTCACGCTTACTCCGTCAGGTGATGACTTGTCTGTAGCTGACTGCAAAAACTTCCCGAAAGAAACTTAAAGCTAAAACAATTTTTTTGTTTATTTGAAAGCCTGTAGACAAAGATGATTTTCAGAGCTTTTGGGAATTGATTACCTTGTCTCCACTGGCCGGGCTTTAGCTGTGCAATGGCCCACATCTCCACTGGTTTTAGACCTGGACCACACTGTTTCACAAGCTGGACGGTCACTGATTCTAAATTGAACATTTCCTATATGAGGGAAAACGTTTTGCGTAGTTGTAACGTAACTTATCTGTTTCATAAAACAAGCAATAATACTTGCTCCTTCACCCTCGCTCTGAAAGTGACGGTTAATTTGAAGTGTGCCGAATGCGCTTGATAATTTCTAATTTTGCTGCTCTTTGGCTGAATGGATCAGTGAATCAGTGGAGATGCACACCAAAGCACACCATGCCGCAGCCAGCCAGATGGGATGAACAGACCTAATGGAGACATGGCATATTATTCGTCTCTCTTGGCCACTGCGTTCTGGTGTCCGTCCTGTGGCGAGGCCCTCTGCAGTACCAACAGACCGGAGAAGGTCAAGGAGATGCCAACCCACCACAATGTTATCTGGGTTTCCCCGAAGATCAACTGGCCCAAGAAAGCCTGCAGAAAAAAAAAAAATCAGGGTTTTCCTTTACTCAATATGCTTACTCGAGGACTGCATTGCAGCATGTAATGGTGACTAGTTTATAAATCTGTAAACTATTGTCATTAGTTTGACAAAAATTGCCATGACAGGAAAACTCAAGCAAGAAATTGCACTTTGACGAGAGCTCCTTTTAGGTATTTCACTGGGACAATGAATTCTGGATATAGCCCAGCCTATTTTCTAAAATGAAGCAGCAGATAGGAAGGTCACTCTTAAATGAACAGAGACTCTGCTACACTCTGGTGTGAAGTATTTGGCTTCAGGGCGCTGGAGGAACATGCACTCATCTGTCAGCAAATGGCAGAGCACCAAGACGACCAAGGGCCAGCAAGAGAGGCTGCTACTTACGGAGGAGACGAAGTTGGAGGCGGTGGTAGTCACAGTGGCTCGGGTGGAGGAAGAGGAGTACCTGAGCGCCTTGGCGAGGAAGGTCCACATCACAGCATTGCAGGTGAAGAGCAGCCCGCCACAGAGCAGCCTCAGAGGGATGTGGAGCTGAGGAAGAACAGCAAGCACGTGCATAACAGCTTGTTGTTTTGCTGCCAATGTTGTTTTCATACTGGACTGTTTTTCACACATACCTGAACTGAAATATTAATGTTCAGTTTTAGTGGTGCATCCCTCAAAACCCTCCACATTTTAACTTGCATTTTATAACATCACCTCTTTCAGTATATCATTCTCAAGGTATTAACATTTATGACAACTGACAGGCAAGGGGTTAATGTAGCCTTTATATAAGGACATTAAAATGTAACAATCATCTTTTTTTAATTCTTCCTTTTCATAATTGAGTAATCACTCGATGCTCAGAACACCGTGGCTCTGGCCATGGTGTTCTGGCGCTAATCTAATTTATTGTGAAAAAGTGTGATTGCAGACTGCAATGTGATAAATTTTGTCCCTGTAACCTGCTGAGCTAATATTTGTTCATTGTTTCTTTTTTTTCATATGTTTATGATTATTAGTGTCTTTAATGTAACAAAACTGAGTGCAGTTTGTTCTTTTTATTTTGTTTATTTCAATTTCTTCTTTTGGCAACATTTTTAGATAAGCCCCTAATGCACGTCAGTTCCCCACAGCCTGTCAGGCCTGTGCATTTGCAACTGTGTCACATGAGGACTCGACTGTCTGATGGAAATCCTGCAGGCATTCAAAGAGAACCCTATCCGGTTGATCATGTATGCACAAATGTCCGATGGATTTGGTTTGTGCAGCCCAATCATCAGAGCACATTCCTCTCTCTCTAACCACATGGTGATTTCAATTAAGTCTGGTGCAGTGAACACACTGGCTGCATACAGGCCTTGATGTGCAAATGAAAAAACCCTTGCTTTTAATGACTATTCTGGTTTTGGTCAATCCTAATGGTGCATGTACATGTACATTCATTATCCTACATGAGATTAGGGGTCAGAGTTTAGGATTATATAGACCCCAGGTGCTCAAGTAATGAAATTACAACATGAGAGACCAGCTCCGCGTGTCTGAATGTCATTGAAGGCATCTGACCCCTTTCAGATGCAGCAAGTCACTGGTCTCTCGTGCACAATTGCTCCTCTCGTCAACAAAACAACCGCGCGGATACGAATTGCACACTTAACAAAACAACGCGATAGCTCGGCTTGCACGGGGTCGCACGACCTGCAATGTCGTTCTGCACGCGGACGCGGCACGAGAGAGCTGGGCTCCCACAGCACGCTGCGTCTGATGATGCTGATGGTGCTGATGCTGCGAGCTGGAGTCAGGCAGGGAGAGCCGGGGGAGCCCAACTTCCCGCCAAGGCTCCTGAGAAATCACCCCGCCTGCAGGATCGGTGGCACTGCATTATGCAGAGCCAGCCCAATCCCCGTTCTTTTAATAATTCAAGCAACTTAAAGTGCGGCTATGCCTCACCCAGTCACAGGCGGTAGTTTCGTCAGCTTGTCTAAATTTCCGCTGCTCTCCCCACGTCCGGAGTCCGGTTTCACAAACCCCCTTCAGGTAGTCGGCTCCGAGGGACAGCTTGGCCGACGACGACGCCACGGCGCCCAGGAAACCCGCCAGCAGTGCATAGAAAACTCCGGGAAACATGATGATGACAGCCGAGGCACATAATTTTCTAATCCATCATTACATTTCTGCCACCACTGGTCCGGATTGAGCTGCCTGTGTGTCACGGAGCAGCACGCGTTGCTGCACTTCCCACCTACAGCCGTCCGGTGGCAGTCACACCAACCCAAACACTCATCTCATCTGAAGCAGTGCAGTGGTTGGACTAAAATACCCGCGTGGCAATGTGGGAATTGTAGTCCTGTTTTGTGGGAGAACTATGCATGAAAGATGATGACTTGGAAATGCATGAGCCACAATGAGTGTCTCCCAAAATGCTGTAACCATCCATTTAATGTGTGATATAATAAATGATTAATTGAAAGTGGAGTAAGATAAGCAGAGTTTGATCATAAAAAATATGCAGTGGGCTGTCAGTCAACTAGATTACTGATTGTTTGTCCCTCCTCCTCTTGTGTTATATTAATACAGGCTGAAGCAGAGGACAATCAATGCTAATGTAATGTCCTTGAGTGGGACAGAGTGCCGGCCACAGTACGTCAGGTGAGGCTAAATGTGATTCAACTTGATCCAGACTGCTTGAAACCCAAGGACGGTCCTCTGTTCCCTTCAGCATGCTGATGAGCTGCATTATAAAGGCTCATTACACTAAAACACACAAGGTAATAAGTGGAATGGATGGAGGGAGTGCGTGGGTTGAGGATGAATGGGACACACACACACACACACACACACTAACAGAGACACTCAGTGCCCTCATATCTGTGCCCTTTAGAATGATTGGGCTGTCAGAAAAGTGGAACTGGAACAAGACTAAATTATTCTCCTAATTGCGAGTAGAAAGGGGAGCTATCATCGTGGATGTATGGGCCTGTAATAACTGAATTAATCAGAGCGTTGTACTAAGAGACATCTACCTCGTCATTAGGCTTACTTAGCTAAACATTTGGCAATAGATGATGAGAGGATGGGGGGAGAAATAGATGCAGCAGATTCCAGTGGCACCGGTGTTGAAAACAAAATTAAAACAAATTATATATCTATCTTAAAAATCAATTTAGTCGGCAAAATCTATCATAAATATGTTTAACCAACCATAAATTTATATAGATGTCAAATAATGAACCTCAGCTGATGACATTTTCCCCGTCAAAGTATATATGGCACCGTGAAAATAAGCTTTCCATTTTCTCCATCCGAAACCCAGATTTGCTCTCTGGCCAGTAGATGTCTCTAATGTTCTTTCAAGAAACAGCACATCCACCATAACTTCACATCAAACCCTAATAGTCCTCCTCAGGGTGTAAATCATCGACTTCATCACAACTGACCTGTGACACAACCTGTATAATTTCTTTGTAAAATATGATCATGGTCATTAAAAAGTCAGTTTGAATTATTAGCCAACGGCCTCTTATCAACCATTATTCAAATCTTGCGGAATCATTGAGAGCAGGCCCTCATTTTCAGTGATGTCGACAGTGCAATTAAAAACACAATATATATAAAAAAATATATAAATAAATAAATGGTGCTTTCTCTGACAGCTTAATACAATAAATTAAGATTACCTCTCCATCTTGACAGCTGGGATAGATAAAACCTAAATTTGTCTATAAAGAAGTAAATGTAACATGTTAATTCGGAAAAAAAAAACTTTTTTATCAGCTGGTTGCAAAGATTCATTAAAACTACATCACACTTAAACTATATGGACAAAAAAATTGGGACACACATCGTTGCCACAGGTATAAAAGCAAGCAGCTGCCTTTACAAACATTTGTGAAAGCTTGCCAAGACATTTGGACAACTGTCTGCTTCCAACTTTGTGCTAACACTTTGGGAAAGGCCCTTTTCTGTCCCAGCATGACTGTGCCCCGGTGCACAAAGCAAGCTCCATAAAGACATGGTTGGGTGAGTTTGGTGTGGAAGAACTTGACTTATACACATTTCCAATGTAATTCAGCAGGACATATTTGATATCTATCCAGAATTTAAAGGAAAGTTCTTTGGGTTTGAACAAAGGTCAGTCATACATACATGGCATACATTTGTAATGCCAAAACCACCACATTGCTAACATGCACATATGTGAAGGCATATGAGAGTAGCGGGCAATGCAAGTGCAGTCCACAAGAAAGAAAAAAAAAAAAAGAGGCTGAGAGTTGAGGTAGATCAGAGATTTTTTCAGAGCTCTGAAACAAGCTCTGGAGGACTGACCATCTTCAGCTGGTCACATTATTAGGCAGTCATCTTTCTGAAGCGTCCCCTTTGCAGGAGAAGCCTGAAATCAAGCAGTGCCATTAGCTGTTATCTTCTCATTTGGAGACTCCAGCCAGAGGGGCCTTTGACAAACAGAAGTGTCAAGCTGAAGCGCTAATTGGGGTCTTTCTCCTCCGGTTCAGTTGAGTAATAATTGAGCCTACCAGGTGCTGGAGACAATTTTTCCTGAAGGCCTGTCATATCTTTCCTGTGTCTTTGTCCATGTCTTGTGTTTGCAGTCCTATACCCATCCTCTAAGGAGATTTAATGGAAGGGCTCTCCTCGGAGTGAAGGGCTCATTAGTATAAAGACTTGGCACCATGACCTTTACTTTAGCCATCAGCTGCTCACAGACAATTGGATTTTGATGAAATATTCAGTCACAAATAAGTCTTGTGCAACTGACCTTGTTGCCACACTATTGCACCTCTCCCTCTCTGTTTTACTTCTGCATAAATTTCTGTGAGACTCCATAAACCCGCTCACCTATTAGACCTCTGTTTTCCACATGGGTTACAGAAGAAAGAAATAAAACCTACTGGAAACTGTAACTAGAGGAGTTCAGTGTGCTGCTGAAAGACACTTGATGGGATCAAAGCTTTGACCTTTTGGATTTAAGATGGTCTTTGTCACAACTACGCCTCTATGACACTCGTTTTAGCACCCATGCCAGGCCACCAGATAAAGGTATCGCCAAAATGGAGTCTCAATAAATAATGAACCTTATCATCCCAAGTCTTTATCTAACCAAACAGATTGCCATGAGAAGATTTAGTGATGAATATGCACTGTAAATCATGTGGGTGGCTGGGGGTTTATGGTCACATGGACATGCACTAGCTAAGTGCTTTTGTGTTGATTTACAGGTCATAAATACACATCCTCCCTCTTTTGGAGATGTAGAGGTTCTCTGTCCTTGAGAGTGATGATTTACCACTGAGGGTCCCTGACTCACATGGAGTCAGAGCATGAATTGTGTAGTATCCGTGTCCAGCCCTCCTACACTGCAAACACTTCAGTCTTTATTCAAGTAGTCTCATATACGCCTATTTGTCTTCAAACGAGTGAAAAAATCTGCCTGTGGGATGAGATAATCCCATTCATTTCCAATGCAGTTTCAGATTTTTCATAAAATAAAGCAGATCAGCCCACTAGTATCAATGAAATGACACTTGACATTATTTTAAGACTGAATATCAGAAAAAAAACGACTTGTTAAACTGGAATTTGATGCATAGATAGAGGCAGCGAGTGGACATAAATTCAAATATTCACCCATAGGTGCATACACTTAGACTACAATATTCCTATCTCCTTCTTTAGGCTTGTTTCTCCCTGTTTTTGTTCCACACAAGTACACACACATACACACACATGCTGCTAACCTTGTCAGCATACAGGGTCAATAGCCCCTCCAGTCCATTAAGTACTTATTGGTGAGGGTGCAGGTCTTTGTGAATAATGCAGGCTGTTGTGCATCCACAAGCTTTTGGCAGATCAGGCATCAGCATTTGTCATATATGCTGTGCGAAATGCCTCAGAAATGAAACAACTGAAACACAGTTATGCCTCATTTGACCTTGAGATTTCAATTTTGGGCATGCATTCCAGTTGAACTACGATAACACCCGCCAAAGAAAGTTAAGCTCATTTCACACGTCAAATAAGCTCCTTTCATGAGGTTGAGAGGCATTTTAAGCAGCCCTCTTGGCCAGCCTCGGAGCAGATATAATGTTCTCAAAAGAAACAAACTCTAGATAATCTCTGTTTCTGTGGCTGCCAAGAACAATTAGGTAAAATGCTAATCTGATCTACCTGTTTTTTCTATAAATGCAGAGTCACTGAAATAGAGCTACAAGCCAAAGTTGGCCATGTCTCTTGGTGCAGTTTTATTGGGTTCTGAGATCTCAATCTGTTGAGAGAGAGAGATTATATATATATCTATATCTATATCTATATATATACATAAATACACACACACACACATTAGGGTGTGAATGTGTATGTGTGTGTGTGTTTGCACATAAAGTGATAGACATTGATTGTTTTTTTCCCAGACAGGGCTCCAGTCTGCCAGATATCTTGCAGGGACAAGGACGTACAACCTCACACTGATAAGATGTGTGATGAAATACAACCATCCTTATTGGACAGCTTGTTCTAAAATGAATCCCGCTACTGAGACTTTTTCCTGTAACCTTTCAAGACGTGCAGTGACTAAGCAATGAACATTTTGTTCTGACATGTTGTGTCAAGGAACAAAAACCACAGAGTGCTGCGTCATGCCAATCGCCACAAAGTCACCTTTCAGATGCCAGTATCAGTTATAAAGGTATGAATTCTTACTACGCTGTGAAAATTGAAGGCATTAGAAAGAAGCGATAGCAGTGGTGCCTGATAGAGGACGTCCTCACACTGCTTTATCTCTAAAGCTGAGTCTTGAGGTTTTGCTTTGTTGAGACTTGAGATCAATCACCAATTATTTCCTGAAAGGCCGTCACAGTTTTAAATGCCAAATCTGCTGGACAGTGCCAGACTTTCATCTGGTAAAAGTTTTGTATTCTTCAAGCCCAGTGCTCTTAGCAAACTTACTCCTATTACTCTACGAATATAAGAATGACTTGTTCCAGGTCCAGATGCATATTGCTAACATGATAGAAGATATGAACGCTATACATAAATGTAGTGAACACAGGAATGCAAGTTGGGATTCTTTCAGAAACATTATGTGGTTTAGTCTTAACACTCTACCTGTGTGTGTAAAAGCACACACATGCACACACACATGCACACACACACACACACACACACAAACACAATGAGCTCACCTCAAGGTATAATGGTGCCACAGTGACATTGAAGAGAGCTAAAAAGCCAGGCTCTCCTCGGAACTAGGATCATTAACTTGGACAGTTTGGGGATTTTCTGCCAGATACAACAAACTGGACACTGGAACAGACTGGAGCAACCTGGTTTTCCCCCTAAAACCTCACATGAACCACTGAACTCATCCACACATGCATACAGGCACATGTTTGTTTTCTGAGTTAATCCATTTCAGCACAGTTGGAACATTCATATAAAGTTGCATCATACTAAAATCCTGCATTACTTTTGAGTTCTACAGGAAAGAAGAAGCAGGGGTGGGGCTTCTCTCTCTCTTTCTCTCTCTCTCACTCTCTCTCTGTGTGCAATTATTTCCATGAACAATGGTCTAACTAGGTTATACTAGATAGATTGACTGATATGTCAACATTTAGGTTTCACAGTAAAGCATTGCTGTCCTGTAGACACATTGCCACCTAGTGACCATTTTTGGTAACAAGTTTCTGAGACTGAGCAAAGACTGTTTTCAAGACTTTTTAAAGACTTTTTGTGTTAGAATTGGAAAAAATAGCCTGTTTCGGACTCTCAAGCCTGCAAGTGAATGCACCAAAACCTGAAAAGAGACATACACGCACACAAGCTGTGTGTTGCCTCTCTGGCCTCTGCTAGTCTGAGCCTGTCCAGTGTTTTATTCATCCTCCAAGTTGAGCATCTGAACCAACTGCTTTCACTTCCCCTCTGGCTGTCTGTCACGATGGCAACCATGGAAAAGAGCTATCCTAAATTGCTCCCTATTTCAGCCGGCTTTAGTTGCCTCTCATTGTGTTTGAATTAATTTCTGATTTGACTGACCTCCAAATTATTTAATTAATTCATCCATGCTGTCCATAATAACTTTTTAGTGCAATGCTCATTCACTCTTTCATTCCTTCATTTACTTTCCCATTCATGTAGTAATTCACGCATAATTTCTTTCAATATTTTTATTTGTATATTTGTATATATGCTTCTTTATTCCATTAATTTCTTCAATAAATATTCCCATCTAGAGATAGCTGTTGTTCATATTTTCTTCATTTGAGAGGTGACATAGGCTAGGTACTATCTTCATGTATGTATTGTTTATCAAATTAGTTCTTTCACTTCAGCATATACAGATAATATTAAGCCTCTCCCCATCTGAATAACCTGAACACATTAAGCTGATGTACAGGCACTAAAGCTTGAATTTTCCCAATACTGCAGCATCTTCGGACATCCACTGGGATAAAGATTTGATTTGACGTACTGGATGTATTTTTCATAAGTGAAAAATACAACATTAGGGAATGCAAAACAAGCCCTCTAAGAGCTTGACAGCTGCCAGCCTCCAGTGGAAACTAAATTCATCATAACTAGTCATTTTGTTATGATAGAAGATAGATGGTAGCATCTTTGCACACACAAAACTGCAGCACTTTCACTGTAAGCCAACAGCGATGAGGATGATCTCACTTCCATGCTTTGAGCAACCCAGCCCCATCAATAGAGACATAATATGCCCTACGATAAAAAAGTAAACTCTATTCTTGATGCTGAAGCTGCTATCCAGGTGATACTCAGATTTTGACTTAGATTGAGAGATTGCGTGGCCCTCTATGGTTGTGAAATTTCTACAACCCTTGGACTTAACAAATCATTTTGATGAATTGCAAAGTGTAGGTAAAAGTGTACAAGGTAAAACCATGGCCGCTATTCTTAGTTCCTGAAAAGTCATAATTTTAGAGATAGTGTTTTTTCATCAGATCATGGGAATGTGTAAAATGGTTTCTGACGGGGCAGCACCTCAGGCGGCCACAGCTGCCATAAATCTGAACTGGTTGACAGAACTGTAATGGAATAAATTGATGTAATGTCAGTGTGGGTGGGGTGATGCCTGCGAGAGAATAGACACATGCAGTATCAAATCATGGCTCTGCACGTGTTTATTCATGTTTTACAGCACTGAGGTAATAACACACTCATGTCAAGTTGTGCCTGTGGTCGCTGCCTCTTGCAAGTGCTCATTTGGTTCTGATAGAGTGACAGTGGCTGCGGTTTGTTTAAAGTTGTTTAAGTTGTTTAAACCTTTTCAGCTCTGCCAGCTACACTGGTGGGTTTGTGGATTAAAGATGCATGCTGCACAACTGAGCTTTGCTCAAACCCACAGGAGTTCCTTGTAAATTCTAGTGGAGGTTTCCAACAGGTTTGCAAATATACCATATGTCCTGCAGAGCTGCAGAGAAATGTGTATAAAATTATGCATAAGACATCCAGATATAATGGTGCACCTATAAAACGATGGCATCTTGGTTTGAATATTTCACTCAATATAAATGTGATGTAGGTTAAATGAAGCCTTGCAACCAGCAGATACAGAAAATATATATGACTTTGTTGTACATTATAGAAAAATACTTTTTTTTTTTTTTTTTTAAACTTAGAAGCTACTACAGGGAAATTTTAAGGGAAAATTACAGTCCAAGGCGTTAAACTGCCTATGATGGGATGATAGAGATGATGAAGCAGTAGAAGCAGATGAGGAAGAGGAGGAGGAGAGTGACACTGATCACGATGCTGGACATTTTGATTATGACACTGCAGCAGGAACCAGTTGTCTCATTAAACTGGCCATTGCAAGTAAATGTTTAATCTATATCTCTGGGCTTTATACCTGTTAAAAATAATGTTATTGCCAAAGGCTGCAGACTAAAACCAGCATAACCTGTCATACAGATAATGCAGTTGACCTGAGTTTGACTTTCTGCTGAAGCTTTTAACAAACCATTGACTCTCTCATACTAAGGGATTTTCCTCCTCTCTTTTATTGATCCCTGCTTTGTGGCTGCTTCAACTGACGAGCAGCAGGAATCCATCCCGTGCTGTGGTAAGTGTCCTGCGGAGATTCATGTGTTCGATGGCTCAGCACAAGCCCAGTCCCTTCTTAACAACCTGCAGTGCTTCTCAGTCTGCTCTCCATCACTGTATCCCTTTCATCTTCGTTGTCATGGTTGTGTTTGTGTGCGCGTGAATGTGGTCTGTTTTGATAACAACTATGCCAATACAAATAGTTATGAATCTCTAGTATAAATATAGATAATGTACATCACTACCATGTGCATCAAATAACAAGGGAAAGTAACTTGGTGCTGCAATTTGTGTCAATGTGATTACACATTTTTTATTGTATATGAATTCTGGGATTAAGTAGAGTACCACATTTCAGGGTAAATGGAATATCTACACGAATATTTTATTTTCATTGGTGTTCCTTCTGCCTTTGAATAACAAGCTTGTAGAGGTTAGGTCTTCTTCTTCAGGTCTTCCTGTGGCCTTTAAGAGGAAACTAAAACTGCACTGACAAAATTCCTTTATACCCCAAATTAGTTTCATTCCTTGGCTTTGCTGGACCAGAAAATAAGATTAATTTCCCACGCTGGAGAGGAAAAGATTATAGGAATTGCAAGCGATTTTTTTCCTTCCTGTGCTTCCCTCCTTTCAGAAGAAAATACCCCAAGTAGTTAAGCGGCCCTTACACCGAATAACTTTTAATTAATCCAGCTCTGTATGAGGCAATGCTGGAAAGTACACAGAGATATGATGTGGGACATGTGAAACTCTCACCTGCATCCAAAGTAGAAGTCTATAAAGCTAATCCAGTTAGCAAAATGTTAATTTAAATTGAGTATTGGCCTATTGTTGCATCAACCCAGATTTTAAAAAATCCTATAAAATTCTCATACTATTTCAGTGGAGCATTATACTGTGTCTGTGGTATTCAATAATGAGTTTATAGTTACCTTATGTTGCTTCATGGCATTGTTTTATCTCCTCTGCTATCACTATAATGCTCCTTTAATATCCTCACATACTTCCTATTGGGACTTTTTGTGTGCAAATTTTCAGTTATGAATTTAAACATTGTATTTTATGGTATTTTTCTGCCCTGTTATGTAATGCTGTCCTATCATGTGACCATGGGGGGTTTGTATGGCAGTCAATAGTGAACTTAGAGTGACCCTCACATATCCTGGCCCATGGTAGTTTTTCTCGCCTGAGGCTAGCATAATATTCCTATAGGGACTTGCATGTCAGTGGTTTTCAACAGTGAATTTATTGTTATATCTCTCATGGTATCACTATAATATTCGTTTATTGTTCATAGAATGACAACATGGGAACTTTTAGTGAGTTTATGGTGACATTAATGCATGTTTTGGTAGGCTGTTGTTTTATCTCCTATCTTCACAATTTTCTTGTGATAACCCTAAGATATATTATACAGGAACTTATAATGTCCCCCTGTGCCCAATAGCAACTAAATACTTTCCTTTATTTTACAGTATAGCGTTGTTTTATCTCCTAATTTCCCTAAAATGTTAAATATTGCCAGGGGCTTGAAAATAATTGTGTATGACTCTCTGGTGAGCTTATTATATTTTTGTACTTAATTGATTTTTTTTTATCTCACTATTTCGATATGACATTCTGTAGCGTGCTGTGATGTTTACATTTAAAATTGCACAAATGTAAATAAACCGAACTTATCTGTGACATATTTGACATACTTTTTTTTTTTTTTTTTTTTTTT
>OMLB01054935.1:0-24950 GCA_900302555.1 Myripristis jacobus
ACCTTCATCATTGGGTTTAGCACCAGCATTGTGATCAGACACGGCTGTATTTCTGAAGGAAACTTAGGAAAGCAAAATTCCCACGCCAAGTTCTTGTCAACTTCTACAAAGGAGCGATTGAAAGCATCCTGACTGGAAACATCACAAATTGGCATGGGATGTGCCCGGCCCAGGACAGGAAGACTCTGCAACGAGTGATTAAAACTGCCCAAAACATCATTGGTACCCCCCTACCAAGCATCAGTGATATCGGGGAGGTGAGGTGCTTGCGCAGAGCCAAAAGGATACTACAAGACAACACCCACCCCAGCCACAGCGTGTTCACCCTGCTGCCGTCAGGCAAAAGATACAGAAGTATCCGTTGCCGTACCACCAGACTACAGAGCAGCTTCTTCCCTCAGGCTGTGAGACTACTCAATGCACCATCTGCACTCCTCCATGTTTAATAATTTTATTTTCTATACAATCAATTAATCAAACAAGAGGGAACCACATTTTAATTTCATTATACAACATGTTGTATAATGACCAATAAACTTCCTTGTATCCTTGTATCTGAAATAATAAGGCTAAAATCACATGCCATAACAACATATTTCATAAACACATAAATTTATGGAACACACAGATGTTACTATAGTCAGATCTACTTGTGCCGTCATGGTGGGGAAGTAATATTATAAGCCCACTAATTTACGCATTGACACAGTCGGCGACTTTTTGCCAGCATTCCTTGCGGTTTCAACTGTGTTGCTTTTTGCCTCGATGATGTATTTATATTCCTCGTGTTTATTTCAGATTATTGTCTGCTCCTCCGTCGTAAAGTATGTGGCTCGGGTGGATTTTTCCATGTCGATTGGTCGTATGCAGCAAACACCGCCCTTTTTATGTGAGCGCGCACAAATCTGGAAAAATGGAAATGGAAAACCCTGGGTTCAATTAGTGACTTGATAACTGGCTTCGTGGTACCGAAAATCAGGATTGCGGATGTCTGGTTAAGTGAAGCCAGAGGGTTAAGGGCCAAAAAGGCTTTCTTACAGTGGTATAGAATTGAGTTTATAGTGTATAGCTTAGAGAATATTATCGATCCAAAACTAAACTGACAGAAGGGCAGGACTGAAAGAAAAAGCTGCATTTACAAATCCATCTGCTGCTTCAGCACCACGGACAGCGCTGTGGATTTATCAACACACAGCACAGTGAGGCTGCTGATATTTCAGAGCTGCGGTCGGGGCCATGGATTCTAACTTACACAGGCCTCAGTCAGATGAAGGATCAATGAGTCAGGTGGACTAGACTAACATATTCATCTAATCAAGCCCTCTGCCCCTGCCCTCTCTCTGCTGCTAAGGGATGGTGGGGGTGGAGGGTTAACAAGGAGGACGGCAAACTACTAATTAGTGGTTGTAGTTTAGCCAGACTTTAGTGGAGAACAAACATGTTTGCAAACTAAATGGCTAACACATACCAGCTGAAGCACAAGACGAGCCTTTCCACCGCTTTAGCTGCCACTCAGACTGTCCTGGTGTGTTGATTTGAACCGGAGAGTCCATTTCACTCAATTCAGGTTGTGTGGTACAAGACTAGGACAGGTGGAAGGGACTGGCTGGAGACTGTTGACACCTGTTGCACTTGGGGTTGATACCAGGATGAAGGTATTTTGTTCCCGTTTCCAAAATATGAATGAACCTCAGATATTTGCTAATAATAATCACTAAATACTCTGTAAGAAAACAGATACATATTGTTTAATTTTGATGAAAATGAAATTTCTGTCACTTGGTCATCGAGGGTTAAGGTAATTTTTTGGGTGGGGTGCATGTAGTTGTGCACAAACACTCGCAGTCTCATCCTCTGCACACGTACACACCCCCAGACTGAAATCAGGAGACAGAAAAGAGGATATTGGTTTCAAATCTCATATCCTGTTTTATTGTTGAAATATGGCAGAACAAGATATACAACACAGTACAAACAACAGCACACCCCCACACAAACTGACACACAGATGGACAAATGGGGACAAACAGAAAAGAAAGACAAATGTGTGCAGACAGACGAACACTAACGGCTCCTAGTTGTCCTGACTGATGGAGACAAGAACGTCTGAGGGGAAACGCTGATCAAACATCTCACAGACACAGTGCAAACTCCCACAGTCTCACACACACACACACACACACACACACACAGAGAGAGATCAATACGGAGACTAGCCATACAGTGCTGTCGAACAACACGTGTATTAAAGGGGATTTTAAGGAGCGATTAAGGATCCGGTGGCAGTACAAGATCAAAACTTCAACAGAAAGTGTGTTAAAGAAAATCCACCCCGAGACAGAATTCAGCTGTTTTTCACACTATAGTGAAACATAAATGTAAAAAAACACTGGATTTGTGCACATCGCCTGCGCTGACAACACTTGGATGGTGGATTTTATGAGAATGAGCTCATTTCCTCATTCACACCCATGAACACTACAAGAAAATAATCCTCATACTGAATCAGCAAAGACATTCCCCACTCAATTTTTGAGAGAGAGCGAGAGAAACTGATTTAACTTCATAAGAACATGAATTCTGATTCAGGGTGGATTTTCACATTGGACTCAACAAGGCTCCAAGTGCAACTCTCTCAAATCGTGTACATTCCTAGATTCAAGAGAGTAAACATCACAGTGGGACGCTGTTTCACAAGATTTCATAAAACTCATTGACCATCGCATCACTGAAGTTTGTGGCCTTGACACAGAGGTAACATTTCGAGGCAATGTGGATGATTTGGCCAGCAGTTATGACAATGTATCTTTTTTTTCTTTTTTTTTATCCATTGCACTGCCCCCACAGCCCAACACGACATCTGCTAAGGTCTATAAATGTTACCTAAGTACCGTCATCTTAAACACATACAAAAGCAATAAATCACATCAGTTTTAGTAAATTAAGGCCACTTTGAACAGTGGTAATCTGATGAAATGGCATGTAGCTTTACCTCCCCTCTGAAAATTGAAGCCAAATTAAAAAAAAAAAAAATAATAAAAAATCATGATTTTGTGCTTTTTTCCCCTTCACTTTAGCGTGCAAAACCACGTCCTCTCTGCTTTTCCTCATTTCAAAATCAACTAATTTCTTGCTTTTTTTTTTTTAAATAGTGAAACTCAAACATGATTTGCGTAACAGAAAGCTTATAGGGTTGGCGGTTATTATGCTGCATCAGCATGAAAGCAGATAAACAATGTTAAAAATAATAATAATAATAATATTGTTGTGGTCAGACAGCCAACCAGTCACATCATCGCCACCACCGTCATCCTCATCGTTATGAACATTTTGCTGTAAGTTGAAAACCTTGTCGTCAAAAATTCAACTTGAGAAATATAATTAATTTCACGCTGACGCCCACACACTTTTCAATGGCTTCTGGATGAAATTCAGGAAAGAAACTTAAAAGCTGCAAGGTTTTCAGGCAACAGCAGACTGTCTGCAGAACGCAATCTTCATCCTTGTCAAAATCAACTGTGTCCAATGTTTGCTTGGCTGCTTCTGCTCTATTTGTACGAAAAAGCTCCTCAGATCAGCTTACTTAGTGAAATACTGTAAACCTTCCACGAAACAGACTCTCAAAGAGCCTCTGCATTAGACACTGGGAATACATACATTTACATCACAACTATGAGAGACTGTTTAAAAAAACTCCAAATTAATTTAAAAATGGATTTCAAAATAAAATAGAAAAATAAATCATGAATCTGACCGCACGGCCCTGGGAAACTTTGACATGGAATTCATATATAAGTGACAAAATATGCACAACAAATATCAATTAATTTGGACTACAACCATAAATAATCAGACAAAACTTTGGCTGCTTGATGCAAAAACAGCTGTGTCCAGTGGTAAGCTGTCTCATAAATGATAGTTTGATTTATCAAGACGAAATGCCCTGGCCATTAACATAAATGTTAGTGTAAGAACGTGTACTTGGCAAACTTTTTCAACAAAAAACTGGGCTGGGCTACTGTAGTGGCAGTGGTGGTATGGTCTTTATTCTTTATTCTGGTTGTCACTAACCAGTACCTCCTCAGTCACTGGTCTTTTCGGGGCCCAAAAGCAATCATATTTATTATCAATTTATTGTGTCCAATCCACCAAACCTGCATGTCTTCTTAGTGTTTGTCTGTTTTAGTGCTAGAATGATACCAAATTCATGCAGTTTGTATGCCCAGATCCTCCACGGGGCTTTGCAGGTCCCAGCTCACTCTGGAGACGGTAAGAAAAGCTGGCACATGCATCACTAAAAAACATAAACTGAGTTGCAATTTCTGGTTGGGGAAAAAAAAAAAAAAACACTTTTTTTTTTTTTTTTTTTTAGTGTCCTAATCTGATTGTCTCAGTGCGGCCTCAGCCGGAAACAGCTGGTCAATAGATTATAACTGTGACATAATTACAGAGCCGGGGCCAAATCGACAACAAGTGCAACTCATATGGCAAAGGTAGAGCACCTCGCACCAAACAGACCATGTCACACCAAACGTACAGTAAAATTTTTTACAAAAGACTCATTTCCTCAATTGAATATGAACTGAAAGTGGGTTGAACCTGGTCTCGCTGCACAACACAACCCAATCAACAAAAACTCTCGCAGACCAAGTCCAACACATCTGAACGTCAACGGGAAGGAATCCAACCAGTCACGACTCCGCCTCAGTCAGTCAAATCGGCCAAACTGTTCTTCTTACGTGTCCTCTTCAGCCACACACATCACCAGCCTGCAGCCTGCCGCATGCGCACGGGGAGACATCTGCTCTACGAGTACGTCTGCGCTCTGATGTTCTGAAGATTGATGCTCAAACTAAAAGAAAATATTTATTGCACCCAGAACAATCTACTGGAGGGTGACGGTCACATTTTGTGTGTCTGTGTGTGTGGGGGGATTCTGGGTCCTGTTTTAAGTGCACATAACAGGAAACCAAATGTTTCTACAAAAATAACACAATTTATCAAATTCTAAAGGGCAGTAATTGAGTGGCACAGTAAAATAGTGAGCTAATGCTCCCTTTAAGCTTTAACTGTCTCTCTACAGGACTGTACTGTGTGCAAACACAGACCGACAGCTGATATGAGGAGATGATATCCTCACTGTCAGATGTTGTTAGTGAGTTAACTAGCAAGGTTAGTTGGCTGGCTTGTCAGAATAATCAGCTAGCATAGACCTCTAGCTACTTTATCTACTAGCATGTTTGTCTAGCTGGGTTAAGTGGGACAGATAGCTGGAATGACTGTCTATTGTAGCTGGCTAGCATGGCTGGCTAGCTGGATTAGCTGGTCAGCAAACTGGGCTGACTGGTTGGCTGGCTGGCTGGCTGGTTCAGGCTTCATGTCCAGGGCGTACTGACTGTTCTCCTGGTTAGCCAAGCCCGGCTGACTTATTCTGGGCGGCTGATTTTTCAGTCTCTGTGACCCCGTCGGATGACGTCACTTCCTGGTGTCTGTGGTGGAGTTCGCCGTAGTGTCCATCTTCGCCGTGGTCTCCTCGGTGCTGTTTGCCGGCTGCACTGCCGCCGCGTTAGGCCCGCCCCCATTCTGGAGTGTTTCCTGTTTGTATTGCTGCAAGGCGCGATTGACAGCGTCCTCGACCAGTCGCCTGCTGACCCTCAGCAGCTCCTCCTCATCAGGCTCTGGACGGTGACGCGCGCCTGGGGAAAGACAGGAGGACACAATGAGAGAAAACACACACATGCACACAACTCTAGCCAATCACGAACACAAACCATGATGCACACTGTCACATCATTAGGCAGTAAAAGGTGGATGTTTGTAGCAGAGAAGCTTGTTTTGTGGTGAAGTTGAACTCAGGTGACACTGTGCATGGAGCAGAGGGAGAGCACAACATGTGGGCATCCCTACAGAAACACCTTTCCTTTTTTTTTTTTTTTTTTTTAAATGCAGTTTATGCATTTTATTTGGCGTCAGATGCAATAAACGCTTGCTGCCGTGCTTAGCAGAAACGGAGGAGCAGTATAGTACCCAGGAAGCAGATGGGCAATGTCCTGCTTCACACAGCAGTATTTAATAGCAGGGTGACATATTCGCTTTTGCTTTTTTTGTGCTTTGTTTAGGTGGCAGCTTTCAAGATGTGCTGTTGCCGACTTTTTGGCCTGTTGGTGGCGCTGTGCTGGGCCGATCAGTTCCACTTTCTAGATGCTGCGTGTCAACGTTAAAACACACCTCTGTCCCAGAGGTTCGTCAAGTTTGGCCCAGCAGTGTGTGATATTGAGCGTGAAACTGTTGGCCTGGTGGTGGCGCTGTGGCGGGCCAATCAGGCTTACATTGACAATGCAGGACCTTAGTTTCAAAATCCATCATGGCCCCTGAGTTTGTTCCCCAACAGGCCAGCAGAGGCTCATGTGTGATGGACGGACGAAGCCTAAATTAATTATAATATTATAAGTTACAGTCAAAGTTTTTATAACAAGAGAAACAACTTTGGATTAATGAACGTTGTAGCCTCTTGGACACTTAACACACTGCATGTTAATGAAGTCGCTTGTCCTCATGCTGAATTGTTTGACCAGTTAAATTTTGACTTTGTTTATACACAGTCTTGAAAAAAAAAAACAAACGTTTTGGAATTCAGTGGAAATAAAGGTTTGTTTTACACCAGTGTGCACAGACATGAATATAAATGAACTTTAAATCAACCCTACTCCGGTAAAAAAACCACCCACTGAAGCTCTGAATTCCCACTGGCCATTTTGTTTGTGCCAAGTGCTGTGTGTTCTGTGCTATGTGATAGGAATGACATATTGGAAATCTTAATTCAAGTGGCAATTAACGCTATTAGCAGCGGAGTGAATTTAAATGAGCTTCCCATGGTGTTTGGGCGTTCATTTCATGCAAGGGCCAATTTTGTTGTCACTCCAATCTGCTGGAAAATGAAAACAGAAAAGATGCCATTAATAAGCTTATAAGTGCGTTTCCCTCACAGACTGGATCCCGCGACAATAGACTATGTGTCAACAATGGACACAATGCAACAGTTACAGAGCGCATGAGATAATGGAGGTTTTTCAGTTTATGATTTTTCACTTCAGCATCCCCAGAGGAATTACTGAAAGGAGATCGAGTTGAATCCCAAAACCCATTTACTGCTCTGCGGTTATTCCTTGTGATAAAAACCATAATCTGACATAAAGCCAGACAGTCTGACAGCCAGTCAAACAGATGGGTCGGACAGACATACACCCAGTCAACCTGAAAAAAATGAAAGAGGCAAAAAGTAAAAAATTCAGACAGAAAGAATGCCAGTCAGCCTATAAGCCATCCAGAGGAAGAGACAAACAGGAGGTCACTGCAGTCAGTCTTTCACAAACACACAAACACAGTGGCAGTGCCTCAGAAACAACAGCAGCCAACTTGACATCTGATCCTCAAATCCTTGCGTCAATCTCCACACCAAACCAAGGAAAGTCCCATTGGGTCCATTCATTTGTTTCCATCTGAAAGTGGTTTAGCTCTCTGGCGGTGATGTAAGCAGCAGAGACACATTTCCAAAGTTTGCCTCATCATTTCAGTGTACAGTGAAGAGAGATGTCAGACAGGAGAGAGAGGAAGTGAGGATGACGAGGTTCGTGAGTCACAGTCGAACCTGCAAGTTTGTGAGTCAGCTGAACCTGCAACGTCAAAGAATAATAGCACTGATTTTATAACTTGCTGCTCTTTCTTTTTGGGCTGCGTTTGCATGAACACACCTTTTATTGCTGCCCCTTGTTATTTTTATTTTCTCACTGATTCATAGCTTGTGTCATCTCTAAGTGTTCAATGTTTGTCTGGCTGAGCTTTAAAAAAAAAAAAAAAAATCACTCCCCCTTCCCTCATGAGAACTGAACTCCCTGATCAGCCATCCACAATACCTTTTTTCTTTGAGAAATGCACTGACTTTGTGCCATATAAAGTTTTACTTAAACTTACTGTGACAGTACACATTCTAGTAATTTTCAGATTGTGCTAAGCAAGCCTGTAGACAGACATGGCACCTCGCACCATCATCATCTGCATAAATATAATAATAACAAATAAAAAAAACGTTGTTTATATGGCACTTCTCTACAAATAGAGTTTACGAGTTTAAGTACTTAACAATCATTGAGAACATGAAAATAAAATATACAGAACAAAACCAAGAAAAGCAGGAGAGAAAATAAAACACACATAAACCCACAAAAGAAAACAGATTAAAACAGTAAAAAATTGTAAAAAATTACAAAAAAGGAGAATAATCAAAGCAGGATGCTAAAAGTGGTGAAAACAAAATGAAATATTTAAAAAAAACACCTCATAAAACAAATTAGTGCCAAATCAATCTCAAAACCTATCAGCAATTGGCTATTTAACCTCTGGGTCAACAGACAATTTTTTTCTGGTTTCTGGTGTAGCTAAAAACTGTTTCCGTTTCTACACGTCAAATATTTCTCCACACAATACACAACCACTGATACTTTTATAGGCGTTTTAAGTCCAGATGATATTTCTGCCAATGCATTCTGTCTTTTTCACTCCCCACACAAACAGAATCCGTTAACCCCCTAGAATCTGTTAATAGAGATTAGTTTAAAATAAAAACACTTTCATAAATATCCAGATTAAAAATCAGTATGCCATAAGCAATTACAGGGAAGCCAGTTTATAGAAGGGTTTCTTGTAATTATTTACAAGCAGATCCTGATTTGGCAAACCTCGGTTCATCTGGCAGTGCTTTCCACAGTTTGGGGGCCTGTACAGTAAAAGCCTGGTCCTCCTTTGACTTCAGCCTGGATTAAGTACAGTCAGTGATGCCCTCGCTGAGGATAGCAAACTGTGCTCTGGCTCGTAGAGAACTAAAACATCAGAAGTGTAGGTGGTGGGGAGACCATGCTCAACTTTAAAAGTGCTAAGTAGAATTTTAAAATCAACTCTATATTTAACCAGCAGCCAGTGCAAGGAAGCTAAAACAGGCTTTATATGAGGTCTTCGTTTGGCTCCAGATAAAATCCTTGCTGCAGTGTTTTGAACAATGAGAAGGCGAGAGAGGGATTTCTGACTTAGTGAGGAGTTACAGTAACCTAGATGTGAAGTGATGAAAGCAAGAAGTACTTTCTCCAGGTCAGAGAATTATAAGAATGATTTAATTTTAGAGATATTCCTTAGTTGAAGAGAACACGATTGGTACCACTTTCTTAACATTGTTCATCAAATGCATGGTCACAGGTTACTCCGAGGTTTCTGGCTGCAGGTTTAACTGAGGATGCTAACTTACCAAGGCCTTTTTCTACAAGAAGTCTGGAGCTCCGACAGCCAAAGAGGACAATTCCTAATTTAAAGTTGCTAAGAAACAGGTAGTTTTGGACATCCTGGACATCCAGGATTTTATGCAAATAAGGCAGTTTTGAACAGTTTGGGTGGAATGTGGGTTCTCTGGTTTTAGTGGAGGTATATCTGAGTGTCGTCTGCATAACAGTGGAAGGAGACGGTGTGGGTGTGGATGATACTGTCAAGAGGTAGCACAGTTACTGCAAAATTCATTTTTATACACTGCACTTTTTGTGCTTAGAACATTGTGGTACTAGTAACTGAATCAAAGGCCACTTTAATAGGAACACCTGGGGATGTTCATTTGTTGATGACACGTCTATCCCTGTTGGACGTGTATTGATTTTGGTTGACAGAAAAGTACGGGCTTCTGAACAATGTGGAACATCACTGTCCATTTAGAAAACAGAATTGGATTTCCAAAACAAATGAAAAGAGAGGCCAACTCTCTGTCAAATGTCTACTCACACAGTGATGCATCAGTGTGGCACCAGCCTAAGGGGGCTCTATTGGACTTTGCAGGCCACTGGGGTGAACTAAAGTCACAACTGTGGTCCTGAAACTCTCTTGACCCATTGTGACATGGCATATTATCCTGCTGGAAGTATCCATTTGACAAATGACAGACTGCAGTGAGAGATGCACCTGGCCAGAGACAAAGCCGACTGTGGCATTCTCAGAATTCATGGGACCAGGTGGTGAATTTCCACTCCCCCATGATTCAATTTTAGTCATCATGCGCTCACTTAAGCCTCATTATCTTGTTTTTAGTCGTCAGGGGTGGAACCTGGCATTGTCCTCTGCTGCTGTAGCCAGTCTGCCTCAAGGTTTGATGGTTTGTGCTCTGAGATGCCTTTCTGCAGGGTTACAGGGTTCTACGGTTTTGTTTTTTAAAATTCATTTATTAGCACATTAATAAACATACAAAAAGGAAAGTAATTAAGACAGACTGTAAGCCGTGACGGATTTTTAATCTCACCTGCACCAAGGTAAAAATAAACAAACATAAACACACAAAAAAGACAGAACTCCAAGGACATTTATATTATTTGCCTCCTTGTGGCCGGCCTGTTAGCCTGGGTAAGTCTTAACATTTTCCTGTGAACTTTGATCAATGATGTATTTTTACCCTCAAGACTGCAACGGACCTGATGTTCTATTTATTGCGCCATTCTCAACAAATGTTGCACAAGTTGGAATGTGGAAATCCTACAAGACTGGTCATTTTGTTTTTGCTGGAACAGATGCATCTGACTGAACTATTATTTCATGTTCAAAGTTGCTTAAATCATGTGTCTAATATTTGGTGGGACAGTATTTGCACCTCTTGACCCTGCCTTCATGTGTTTTTTTGTGCTTTTTTTTTTTACATGTAACTCACTGTCTGGACGAGGGAGTTTTTTGGAAAAATGTACTAATAAAGTGGTGATGATTTGTATGGAAACAGCAGTCGGCCAGAGAAAGGCCAGTATCAGCCAGTAATGATGATGCATCAGTGTATTGCCGGGCCTGAGTTTCCGTCGAGTTACAGTACAACTCGAGCTGTTATTCATTCAAGGACATTACAACAGTGATGGATGCTTGCTAACACAGGGGCTTGAACCCAGGTTCTCCTGTCTCGTAACTCACTACCCCGCTCTGCTGGCTGAAAAACTAGCCACAGGGTATTTCAAACTGTCCATTTTGAATCCCACAACTTAAATGAAATTAATGAGACATGCTAGATGGCCACATATGGGAACTATGGAATCAACAGAAGGAGTTTCTATCATCATTATTATTATTACTCTTATTATTATTATTGTTATTATAGTACAGTTGGGTATTCAGAAACAGTGCTAACTAAGTGTGATGATGTACAGCTAAAGGAAAAAACTACAGATAATTTATCGGTGATTATTCAAAAGAATTCTCAGAATCACAGAATAAAAAGGCCTTTTAAATTGTGAGATTGGGTACACTTGTATGAATTTTGTAATCACTTAGGTATACACAGTCATACGATTTTAAAACCATATTCTGAAAATGATCTAATCAGTGGTGATTCAGAAGTGAAAGTAATCACACTGAGTGAATTTGAGTGTTCCGGTGAACGGCATTACAGCGTGTCATTTTAGTCTTTAATCAGAAATGGGTGACATTTTAAAAGGAACCTTCCCAACCCTCACTGAAGAGATATGATTTGAGAAAGACACATACTTGTGCGTTTCGCATGGAGTGGGCTCTGAACCAAATCTGCAACACAAGCACAAACAAAAAAAACAGAAAACATTTAATAAAACACAAACACAAAAAAAACACAAGAGCAAAAGACATTTTGGTGTCAGCAATCGACAAAGGAAGATTTTTCTGGTGATGGCGGCCTATGACCAAAACATGTGCTGTTCATATTTTCAGTATGATGTAGCCAATTTAATACAGGCTTTTTATCTATTTTTGGAAAAGGAGATACCTTGTTAGTATTTCTGTTACAATTTCATGGACACGGATATTTTGAAGGAATCGTTGCACATGCTACTGACTGTGTTATGTTCCCAAAAAACTTCAAGACCTCACATTGTAATGGTAGGGTGAATAAAACACTACAGCTCTGCTCTTTTTGGACCAGTTGCAATGCCAGACAGCTTGACAAGGAGGTATATTTTTGGTACTACCTGCTTTTGGGTGGTAGAAGTTTTATTTATTTATTTATTTGGTGAAGGACTATTTCAGATGAGCCACTGCTTTAGAAAGTGGCTGGTTGTGTGTCCTAGCTCATGACACATTTTGAGGATGTGGATTTCATGCCTACCAGCGATGTTACACATATAGATGCAACAACAGCCTGTTTGAGTTGTTTTCCGTCAGTGTTTTTAGCTCAGCTATAAATCAGGTATTTTAACTGGTCTCCCCTCTAACATGTTTTTACATCATTCAATGGTATCAACCAGAAAACTGAACTCCTGTTCACAGTAAAACAGTAGCTTTATATTCTTCTATAGGCACACAAAGGCAAAGATAGCCTACACTGCAATAGAGCAATCAAACCCGGGGGGGAAAAAAGGCTGCAGTACAGCCTGTCATTATACATTCATTCATATTCATTGTTTCCATTGGGACTGAGATTGTAATGCAATAAAGAGATCATGTTATGTTTATTTTAGTAGTGTGCATTGTGTACACGTACATCCACGAGTGAAAATCGCTTTTCACTTCTCGGACAGCAGAGTAGAAAGTACAGAATGTCACAAAACGGCACTTGGCTCATGCCTGGACACAGAAAGTGGATAACACAGCTGCAAGTCTGCTCTGCAGCACACGTGTAAATACAGCAGCCGAAACGCCTCTGGTGAACATTGGCCTCATGATAGCAAGATTTAATCAGCCTGTCTGACGAGTACAGCTTTTCTTCTCCCTCGTTCTCTCTTAATTAATAGACACTTGGTCAGTTCAATATTCTCTGAATTGACAGTGTCCAGAGAATATTGCATAAACTTGCAATTTTGTCCGCGCAAAGGATGAAATGTCCTCGTTAATCCTTTTTCTTGTGTGTGTGTTTTAAAGCAGTGTGTGTGTGTGTGTGTGAGCATGATACCTCTTTTATCTATCCATTTACATAATCTTTACTTGTCAACAAAAAACTCTTTATAATCGCAATAAAGGTGCCCTCTGTACCTGGTTACACACACACACACACACACACACACAGATAAAGATAAGCCTTCAGCACTGTAGATAGATTGACTCCACAGCGCCAAGGCTGACAGGCACAAAGATATCTCTTTCACACACAGGCCCAACTAATCTTTCTCAGACACAAATACAGCGACTGAACAGAATCTCTCGCGCACACAGCATACTCTCACACATCCGTTTCTCTCAGTTATCCTGTCTCTCCCCTTGTTACACTCTCCTCCATCGAACTTCCTTTTTTATGCCCTCATGCTCACCCTCATATCGCCGTCCCCCTCACAGTCTGTCTGCCTCCATCTCTATCCCTGCTTTTACTTTTCCTAACCTCCCTCTCTTTATCTCAATCTCTCTTTTTTTTTCTCTCTTCTTGCTGGTGGTGTTGTCATGGTGACTGAACGAGAACCAGGCACTCTCTCCACCATGTCTTTCTGCAGGTCTGTCTGCATCTCTCACCTGTTTGCTTTCTCCTTTTCTCGCCCTCTCTCTCAGGTTTGTTGTTCTCTCGCGAGCGGTAAGCCTCGAGAACTCTGACACTTTCTCAACCTCGACGTCTTTCTCTGCCTCTCTCCGTCTCAGTATTTCTCTCTGCCTATACCACTGTTACTGTTACTTCATATAAACCCCAGGGCAAACCTCGTTGGACATATGGTGCAATCCAGACCATAAACTGTGTAGCCCTGTTTGGGTAGGATATGCTGGTCTGTGTCAAAGGGCAACACTGACATCAATCTGTTATTTTCTCCACAGGCTCTGTTCTCATCTCTCTCCTTTTGTTTTATTCTGTCCTTTCACTCTGCATGTTCCTCTTTCGCAAACTCTCCACCTCTTCCTCTGTCTCAGTTCTGAAGTCATGAAGTCATTCAGACAGGATGACATGCAGACAGGCGGCCGGAGCTGTTGGTATGTAGGTACTTTGTTTGGGATTAGACTGTGCAATGTCAGTGAGCCGTCAGTCTGTACAGTCTCTGTGTGACAGCTATCTGCTCTGCTCTCACCAGTTCCACTCTGGGCGTCTCTGCTCTGCTTTACATTTCTTTTCTCTTGTGTTATCTCTTCTGTGCTATGTATCTTTTCCAAACCATAAAGGTCTGGGTGAATTGTCACTCAATCTCCCTCTCCTTCCTCTGTCTTTTCCTCTTTAGCATGCCTCCCTTCTCCAGAACCTGAGAAAGTGAAGTGGAAAAAAAAAAAAAAAAGCCTGGCTGCCTTCTTCCTGCTTGGATCGCAGCTGACATTCTGCTGCAGCCTGCCAGGATTTGAAGTCAGCAGTTTTCAATACTTTGTACTTTGTGTGATGGAGGGATTTCTTCTGTAATGTTCTGTTCCAGCTGAGTAGCTGCTCTGGTGACGCAAACTGTGCTCTACACAAGCACTTCATATTTACTTGCATTATTAAAAAGGACCCAGGACCGCAGTAAAGAACCGAAACAGACTTCAAACACTTAAACTGGGTAGAGCAGCAAAACTGATTACGTTTCTATACAGCCTAATAATTTGCTGCCGTGACTAATATACTCTTATTCCAAATGAACTGACTCCATTATAGCCTTACTAAAAGATTTCCAGGCAGCCTTCATTTGTAATAGGAGGAAGCGGATAAGGAATATTAAAGGTAGCACAGTTGGAGTATGTGAAGACAAGGAAGGTGAGTGTGCTTTTGCAGCATTAAGACATCCTTAGACACTTTCGAGGGAGAAACACGAGGAGGAAAGCAGAAGGAAAAGGAGGAAGGTGGATAAGGAGCATGTGAGGACAGAGAGGGAGGGCAGAGGTGGAGAAATTAGGACGGAAAAGAGGAGAGGAGGAAAAAGAGGGGTAGCAGGAGCAGGAGACAGCGGGTGTGTTTTAGGAAGGGTGGTGGTGGCGGTGGTGGGGTATTTATACGGCCCTAATGGTGGAGTGGTTTCCTCAGGAAATACCAGAGGCCCTCTCAGACACGGGACACGTACTGCAGCACGGCGCAACACATTCACACAGCACTGAAGACAGTTCATAACCCTCTAACACATGAATAAACATTTACCACAAAGCTAAACCCAGGCAGACTGCAGACACCAACAGTAAATACTATATATACTGTATTAGGTGCACACACATCTCAGCATTACTTGCATTACCATATCCCAAGTATGTTCAGGTGTTCTGCGACCAAGAAATGAGCTTATTTAAGATAACACAATAAAGACATGACAAAAATCAAACACCTGGGCATGCTGAATACTATAAGACCAGGCAAGAGGTAGAAAAGCTAATAAATGGCTGGGGAGGTTGTCAGTGCCATCCTTCCCCTAGTTGCACTGTAGGACAGTAGTGGTGCTATCTTAATCTCATCATTACTGAGTGCTGGATACTGTCCGGATGCTCCAAATGAGATTATTTTTAAGAATATTAGCTGGGGGGAAGTAAACCGCCGTGGCAAGAGGCTATCAGTTAGCATGTGGAGCATCCAGCCAGTATCCAGCACTCAGTAACAATGAGAGGAAGATAGCACCACGACTGTCCTACACAACAGCTAGAGGAGAAGAGAAATTATACAACACTTGTCAAAATGAGTGAACTATCCCTTTAAAACTTGAGGACCGAGGCTCTGACTAAAGAGTGGTTGATATCATATCTACAATGCCCGCTGTCTTTGTTGAATGGTCCTTGAGGAAGGCAGTGAACCCGTGACTGCAGCAGGGTCACTGCACTGCACTGTGCTCCTTTTCGTGTGTATCTGTATCTTGGTTTGAGAGAAATGCCCTCCAGCCAGCGAAGATCTAGGCGAAATCGGCATGCACTTCTGCTTCACAAGATACTGGAGTGGAAGATCGTTGTGAAGAACCTCCACAAGAAATGCAGACTGTGTTGAGTGAGATTATTGGTTAACAGGAGATGTGTGCACGCAAAAAAAATGAATTCTCAGTTACAACACACGACTGAGGGTTGAGATTTAGAAATTAATATTCTGGCATGGTGTAAATGTTATGAGGTTTTACTAAAAATGTGGCCTTATTTGCCTGTATTATTAGACTGCCTTGGAAAATAATTATAGTTTTGAGAATTTTCTCCACACAAACTAGCCTCCTTCATGCCAGAACAATGGACTGCAGGGCGTTGGTGCCAAGAAGTGGGAACGTCTGTTCCTCTCCTCCTCCGGTGCACAGCAATTAAATGGCTGTTAGATTCATCACCGAAACGCTGAACGCCATCAATACTCAAGTGAAGCTATTTTAACACCCTTCAATACATGGCATGGGTATTTATGGTAAGGCGGAAGTCAAGCTAAACAGGAAATTGCACAAGCAGGCAATGTGTAACCTGGTCATCTGCCTTGCCACAGACAACAGGGTCAACTGACTGTACAGAAACAAAAACAAGAAACACCCGTCTTCGTCTTTGTGACTCCCAGTTACTGCTAACATACAACACACACACACACACACCACAGACACACCACAGACACGGTGTCAGGCCAGATGTGGAATGCTGCCATGTAATGTGAAATATAAAATACTTGTGTGTGATTTGTCCAAACAAACCTCGAGTTCAGAGAAATAAGATGTGAGAGCAAAGGAAAGTGCATGCCCTGGGATTTAATGCACCTTCCACGTTTTCACTGAATGATGGTGCGCATAGGTTGTTTCTATCATTTTAACGGTTTAACATTTCAGACTGTCCAATTATTGCGACTTTTCCATCATTTTTTTAAAACGTTTAAATTTTCCAGTTGCATTAATATTTCAAGAACAAACGATTACCGCACAAAATGAATTACGGACATTAAAGCTGTAAGGCTGGACAGGCCGGACGTCTCCCAAAGTCGCTTGGCGGGAGAACAAGTGAACAGCCTGTCCCGTCTAGTGTTAACAGGCAGTGGGCTAAAAAACTGTTATGCCTCATTTTGCCATCATTTGGTCCTCTTGCTCCATCTCACAGCATGATTGTTGGCCAATGACAGTTACTACGTTTGGTATTTAATGAGTGTGAACAGCCGTGACTTGTTTCTGTTACCACGGCCTCACCGAGACGAGCTGTGGTGTAGTGAGGGTTGGTTTGTGTCTCCAGTGATCGATCAGACAGCCAGAAACCACCACATTTTGAATTGAAGATATTCATCTCCTAATTACTTAATTTGTAAAACCCAAACTGAGCTGAGCAAAGTGTTTTGAGCAAGGTGGAACGGTTGGCTGTGAGCCACACAGCTCAAAAGAGACAAGGGAGGGTTCAGACAGATGTTTTCACTGGGCTCCTGCACGCTGCTTTTAATTCATTTCAGTGACACCACACGTCGCGCAAACCCAAGGCTCACCTGTGCCTTGGGTTTGGTGTTTTTTATGTGTGTGAGTTTCAAGCAGAAAACTGGAACATGCTTAACTTTTGCACCAACTTTTAACCTTTTTCGCATTCTGTCCAAACAGGCAACCACCACGGGACATCCTCAGAGCACTGTCCAATCAACTTTGAGTCACAATAGCAATCAGTACAGACAGAACCGCCATGCAGCTTAGCGTGCTATAGAGAGACACTTTACCTTTAACCAACAGCATAACTCGTCTTTGTTATGACAGTTGGCAACTAAATCTCTCCTTGTATTTCACATAACAAACAGTTCAAGCAGCCAAGAGGGAAGCTAACTTGATATGATGGTGAAAATTTGTATTTTTAGTGCATCATCTAAAAGTAAATGCCGGTAGCATCCCTCTTCATCCGTCCCTGCTGACAGCTAATAACATCTTTCCACTTGAGTGCATTTGTTAAATGGTAAGTGCATCGCGGTCCTGTCAAAGCCGCTCTGCATATCAGATCGTCTCCGGTCCTGCCCCGAAAAACGGGAGACCAAGAAGACCAGTTGCGCCTTGCTGTTTTTAAAATGCAATCAAAAACCTCTGCTGGAATGGACCATAAAAGCATCTACATCTCAAATTGATTCCAGCTGAAAACGCAGATGAATTTAAATGGTTCCATTCAAATGAATATTTAAAAAAAAAAATTGTGAACAGGCCTCAGAAGATGCACACAACGCGGAGCGCAAACTGTTGCCCAGATATGGATTTCCTGGTCGAACTCTGCCATGGCGTTTTCAACATAATCATTCTCGTCAGTCTGTGATTCATGGTGGCATTTAAAACTTGAACGTTTTCATCTGTATATGTTTTTCTCTTAGATGGGACTGGATTCACTGAATTATGCTGCTGCTTTCCAAACAAAACAATTAGCTACAGTTATCGCACACATCACATACGTCACAGCTGGGTGACCTTTGGCGTTGCCGTTCCTGATAAATTTTAGATGACAATCATTCCAGCTTGGTTTATGTGTGCAAAATGGTAAAGTACGAAGCAATATAAAACCTTAATAGGCTCATTTATTTGAGCACATGCCAGTTGATGTGTGTGTGACACGGTGATTGTGCGACCAGTCATCACAGGTGGCTGACCTCTTCCTCTGTTTTTTTGTTTTTTTTAAATTGCACTAGTACCTTTCGCATAATAAATAGGATGTCTCTTTTTTACCTACAAACAGATGTCCAAATATAATAAACTGCTTTGAAGACACTGGGGAAAACACCATTGCAGCTGATCAATTTTGTGATCTGGATGTCTTGAAAACATATCAGAGTCAGATGGCGACAGGAATTCTGAGGCCTGTGACTCTGCAGGAAAATGCTCAGTCCCTTGTTCCTTCTGGACGAGTCTGAGGTCAACTGTACGGTGATGTAGGCCCAGCTGTGTCTCCCTCCTCTGTGTCAGGACTTGACTCGGGGCTAAAGCAGTCAGTCATTCAGTATTCTGGGATGGCTTTGTCACCATGGTGACCTAGTTCACCGAGCAGTCGCTGGCTTTGCTCGTGAACACATACAAATGCACACACTCACACACACACACACACACACACACTTCAGGAATCCAGTAGCATGAACAAAGACTGCGTGGAGACATTTGTGTGCGCGTATGTGCGTTTCACGGAATGAACGAAGGACAATGTGTATAAAAGAAAGAAAGAGTTCACACAGAGACTGAGGAGTGAAAGAATGGAGACACTGGAGAAAGGGATGTGAATTGAGGAGTGGTGCCTGCATCTCCACTCTTCTCTGTGCCCCCTCTTCATCTCTTCCTCCTCCTCTCACTCTCATCGCATGTGGTCAGCAAACTGTATGCTTCACTAGACATGCACAGCCATTGCTTATCTCACTTTTCCTTCTTTCTGAGCCTGTCTTTCTTCTTCCTCCCTGCTCCTTCATCCTACCTGACTGTATTTCTCTTACACATAAAAACGTCTCCCTCTAACTCTCTGTGCATCTCTCTCTCTCTTTTCATTTCTTCCTGAATCCCTCACACATGCACACCCCCACTTGAGCTGGGCAATAACTCAGTTGCACAGTGAAAGTTTGCATTTGTCATACCAAGGTCTTGCAAATGTGTTGCATTTTTGTTAAAATGAAATCATTTGTCCTCTCCTGTCAAGGTCACCTCTCTTCCAATTTCGCTTTGCCAGCACAGAAGGATAGCTCCTGCACTGGCAAATCACATGCTGAGCTGCCTTTCAGCCCCTTACTCTGAAGATGCCACTTCATTAAAGACAAAAGCTGACTTTATCTGTTGATGGCAAGAGTGTGAATAAAAGCGCGAACACACAAAAATCCAAAAAGGTGTGCTGTTTGGTGTGTACGCTGGCTTGGAAAAAGATGACTCCGAGCAACAGCACTCTATCCATATGTGATGACACAAAGTGGTGACTACTTCTAAGCAAAATGTTTGCAATCTGTTCAGCCACCTGTGAACCGACCAATTTAGAATATGAGGAGTGTAGATAGGAAAGTGGAAATAATCAAGCATGTCCTCTTTAAAAAGTGGTGGTGAAGTAGTGACAAGGCAACTGTTCGTTACGGAAGAGTTTAATGACTGGACCATTTATGCAACTATGTGCTGTTAACAGTGTGTTTCACAGTGTGGTTTCAAAACCACAGTGGTTGGTAAGAGACATAATATGCCCTCAAGAAACAACATCCAAAGCTGCACAGAGAAGGCTGCCATTGTAAATGTGTACACATATCCATAACGAATTTCACAGCTAAGTCCTCGTTTGATTTTGGAGTTGCTTGTGGTAGTGTGCATGTGTAAGTGTGGGCAAACGTGTGCATGTGCAGTGAATGTGTTTGTTGCAAATGATAGTGTGTTTGTTTTTCACCCGCAGTGACTGCTAACACCACAGTGTGACGCCTTGTCAAATCCGTTATGCTTGGATTCACACACACACACCCACACACACACCCACATGCACCTCTTGCTATGCTCACGCCGGTGGCTGCAACCACATCACAGGAGTAGTATGTGACCTACTGCACACACACACACCCTCTCTCTCTCTCTCTCTGTGTCTCTCCCTCTCTTCCCCTGTCTCAATATCACCGTTTCTCCTCGTCCCTCATTAGTTTTCTCTCCCTGCCGTCTCCCCTCTCTCTATCCAGAAGTAGGCCACAGTGGCTCAAGTGTTTGTAGCGATGCAGCTGCAAACAGAGAGGCAGCCACACAAAGAAGGAAAAGCAAGCGAGAGCAAGAGAAACAGAAAGAACTAGGTTAGACGAGAAAACGCGAACAGTAACACAGAGTGCAGGCGGCACAACTCTGTATTTCTGGCTATATCGGTGCTACAAGCGCACACACACACACACACACACAAACACAGACACATAATTTCCATAAATGCTATTTCAACATAGTGTCAAAGTCTGCGTTTATGACAGGGTGCTTTCTGTGACCAAGTTATTACATTATACAGGGTGCATACAAACTGTCTGAAGCACACACACACACAAATACAAAGTGCAATGTATACAGTGTACAGGGCACAAATCATTTCCTTAGTGTCACTGAATAATTAACATGTAATCCAACCAATAGGTCAGCAGTGTTAAGATACACATACTGTATTTCTGACCCCTCATAACAGACTAGAACCTAAGAACAAATGACTATAAAACTACAGCTTAAAGGAGCAGTCGTGCTGGGAGGGTGATTTTCTAGCAGCAAAAAGTATCAAAACAAGGCTAATTAAGATCAATTTTAATTTCTCACACTGTGACTAAGAAGGAACGGTAATGCAATTCAGCCCCCTTCAAGGAGATAGTGTGAATTGGCAACAACAAAGGTAAGGAGTATAACATGGAACGAAGCCAAAAAAAAGTATTTTCTTTCCTTTTTTTTTCGAAAGATGGACAGGAACGACAGAAGAGAGGGGGGGTGGCATGCAGCAAAGGTCCCAAGCCAGAATCAAAGCTGGACCACTTGATAACAATACATAGTACACTCTACCACATGAGCCACTGGCGTCCCAAAACTTTTTATTTTCCAACACATTCCCCTCCATATTGATGATTCATCCGAGTATGTTTTTTCAGCATTAGAGTATCTGCATAAAATGCTTCAGTTTTAGTCTTGAAATCTGCATTAACACCAAAGCTGAGATGGCCATGCAGCTAAAACTTAAATTACCTCACTGCATGACAAAAAACCCCCCAAAACAATCAACAGAGGAAACACTGCTAAAGCTTCAATCAAAACACAATCAAGTGCCGGTAACTAGCCACCGGAGATCAATTCATTTCCGGGGAGACATGCCAGCCAATTTCCACTGTATATCGCTGCTGAAAAATGTCTACGTTGTGTTTGTCCTTTGTAATGTCGGGGGGGCTCCTTGACAACTTCAGCAATAATTTGACATCAGCTCCTGCAGCCTCATGTATTAACAGCACATACACCGCTCTCCACACAAAGGTCAAGATTTATTTTAAAAAGATAAATAAATAAATAAAAGCTTGACATCAGGATGTGTGCTCCTCTATGAAAACACTGACTGATTCATGCGCACATTTAGGACACTGAAAAATGGAGACTCCAAAGGAACAGCAGTGAAATAAAGTAAAATGTTTTAATTACACTTTTAATGAATTCTTGGTTAATCCACATCAAATTACACAGACTTATAATACACCCCAGAAGAGCCATCCAGACTTTTATTTGCTGCTTTACTCTGAATGCTAGTCTGAGCAAAAAAACATCTCCCGATCTGCAGGGAATTTTCAGTGTGGGCTCACATGTTGCATGTCACAAATATATTTTGAAGGTGTCAAGCAATGGGACTGAATGCCACAGGTTTATAAAAGGGCTTGCCATTACGGTGTGTCATGATGTGATTTGACCGTGACTGTGAGCTGTGGAGTGAGCGCTTCACAAAAGCCTCATTTAGTATACCTGTCAGCTGAGCATCTTCCTTTTCAAGCACAATGCCAGTAATTACATTTCTCAAACCACCGAGCTGAGATGTTCTTCAAGTGTAAAGCACTGCGATCCGTATCCCTCGCCCTAATCAGCGCCCCTCTTTCAATGTGCAGCCAAATATTTCTTGGCATGACACTTTATTTTTTTATTCTGAAATTTAAAAAGGGGCCCGGCTCTTGGAGCTGGCAGCATTAAACTGTGCTGTGACATGCTGTCAAACAACATGCTGTCAAACAACAAACTGTTCGTTTGGTTGGTCATATCTGAATTGCAGCCATGGTGAAAATTTTCTTTTCTGTCTTGCACTGGCTTTGCGTTTTTCATTCACATGGAGGATGGAATAAAAACACATTTACATGCGTATCAATATTCATGAAGGCCACTTTATTAACCATCTGTGGTTAATTGTGGGAGTTAGGGAGGCAGAGACTCATGCTTGTTTGCATCATTTCGATATTATTGAGACTGATGGAGGGAAAATTGCATATTAGTTTGCATACATAGTGTTATCAATCTGATTATTTTTGCAATTTTTGTAGCACTCCTGTTTTGTGCACATGCGACCTTTAAGTGTGGAATCTACTCAGTTTTACACAATACCGGTGAAAAACTGCCTATCACTGAGTTATTGTCCCTTTTTATGCACATTTTGTTGTATTGAATAAAAAATGCTTGAAATGGCAAATGCTTAATAAAATATCAACTGGAATTACTGCCTCCAGGAACCTGGCAAGTTACAGTTTACATGTCTAGGCTCATATAATATTGGCAGGGGAGGACTTTGACTTAGAGGCTATGATTACAGACATGTACAGGGGATTGACACGTGTGACACAGCTTGGTCACATGGTACAACGATAATCACCTGAAGCTCAATATCAGCAAAACCAATGTGATGGATTACCAGAGGAACAGGACGCCCCCTGTCCTGGCTGCTGTCCAGGGAGAGGAAGTGGAAGTGAAAATGATGAGGTATGGCACTGGATAATGGCGAGAAAAGTGCTTTTTTAGCCTGACCTTGGACCTATTGGATATAAAATGTCATGACTTCATCATTTTATCCAATTAGATGTTTGTGTGAAACTCTAATTAGCATATGAATTATTGAGTTATGATAAAAAATGTGTTTTGTGAGGTCACAGGGACCTTGACCTTTTGACCCCTGAGCACCAAAATCTTATCAGTTCCTCAGTTCCATCAGAGTCCCCATGGACATTTGTGTTTTTATTCAATAAACAGAAATGCGATCATTTGCAATGGAAATACACTTGCCTGTGTGTTTTGCCCGTATCACCTGTTTTGTATTATTTCACTAAATAAAGTTTTTAACGAAATGGTGATATTAAGACAGAAAACAGCAGTGCAAAGCAACAATTTATAAGGATTTGTTGGTACAAATGTAAAAATTCACTTTTGCAAAACTAGGCAGTAAATACGCTGGCAGCCCATAGCAACATTACATCATCAGTCCCACACACAGGACGCTATGCCTCGTTTCAGATAACAGATAAGTTAAGGAAACACACCTTAATTCCCTTGACGTTTTTCTTGGCATTAAATTATTTGCTCGCAATTAATTTGTACGTTTTATGAAAATGTGTCTATTTTTGACATGTCAGATACTTTGCTATACTAGCCACGTCTACTAAGTACATAACCATGAAAGCCAAGGAGAAACAGTTTCTGAGTAATTTTAATCGTCTGGCCTCTACATTTCCCATTCATTGATGTTTCCCCCATATTTACTAAGCAGCGGAGACTATTGCTGATGAAAACGGGAAAAGAAATAAAACTATGACTTATATAGGACACCCATATATATGAATGTTAGTCAAAAGAACGACTTGATCATAATAATTACAAGTATGTGAAGATTAAATGTTTAAAAATTCACAAAACCAAAATGAGTACGGACACTGGCTGCTAACACAAAGCAGTTATAGTGAACAAATATCCAGCTAGCTGCTACAGCCCTGCACACGCATGTGGTATCAACATGGTAAGAAAACCCATAAATCCATAAGCTGCATTTAGGAAATCAAAGATAAAAATCAAAGTTTCATTTTTTTTTTTTTGCAATGAGAAGACGACAAAGGTGCGTCAGTGTCTCAAATGAGTGAACTATCTCTTCCTGTTGCGAACACACACATCATAAGCCAGGCAAAGCCACCTAGCTGTGGGAGCTGAATAACGGCTGAAATATGACTGAGACACACTTTTACCCTATAAATATACAGGATCACATACAATAATGGAGCAGACTAAATACACACAAACACACATCGAGATACAGGCGCACACACACACACACACACACACACACACACACACACACACAGGCATAGGGTGCATATTCCTGCATGCATACAGTTCCTCCCACTTAACATTCACCAGTTAGTCAGCATATCAATAGAACTGGTTTCTCTCATTTGACAACACTCACACCCACACATGGAGACAGGAGCGGCAGACACTTACTGATTTTCTCCTCTGCTTGAGAGAACGGGAAGCAGCACAGTTGACCCATGGCGCCTCCTTCCCTCTCCCCTCTCTGATACCCCTCTTTTTTTTTCTCTCTTTCCCCTTTTTCTCAGACAGATGGAGCGAGAGAGTCCTGCTCCTGTTCCTTGCCCCCCTCTCTCTCTCTCACTCTGTCCCTCTCTCCCCCTC
>OMLB01054936.1:29092-43762 GCA_900302555.1 Myripristis jacobus
GCTTTAAAAATTACCAAAAAAAAAGCCAAATTAAAAAATTTGAAAATCCAGAACAAATATTTTTTTGTAACTACATTACAATAAAACTATGTTTTTAATAATTAAGATGTTTGAGAAAATTTTGAATTATACAATATTAATAAGCTGGACGTTGCTACGACAAAAATATATATCCGTGATTATGTTTTAATCTCACCACTTTGAATGTATTTGACACGTGTGATAGATAGATAGATAGATAGATAGAATGGGTTGGATCTGAGATGATTTGTGACCCCTGTACAGTTTAATAACAACACAAACTAAATTATCTTTGGATGTCAGCGTCCCGAGGGCAACATAACTTGGATCTGCGGCTTAATGAAAGCCGATTTGACTTAATGTGGCTGACGTCAGCGAGGAATCTCCATAACAACAGAGGACGTTATCTGATATTTATTAATCAATCAGTGTATCAAATCTTGAATAACAACAGCGGTGAGGATATTTTTGGAGATAGAAATCTCTTTTGGAAATGCTGTGCTGAAAAAATTGGGGTGTAAATAATAAAATAATGGCAGCAGCAGAAGAGCGCCCCCTGTCTTTGCTAGTTGAGACGCCAAAATTGAATTGTTGTTCGATGAGGTCACACATCCGCACAGTGAGCGCTTCATCCAGAGGAGCCAAAGCTTCATCAGATCTTTTCTCCTCTCGTCTGTTTGTCTGTCTGCTTTGCCGACGTCACCTTGCATCGTTTTTGGGTTTTGAGCTCCTTGAATGTTCAAGAGTTGCCCCTTGGTGCCATCTGGAGCCATCGATGTGCAAAATACAGCCTTAGAATAAAAACTTTTTAAAAATATATATATATCTTCACTGTCAAATGTGACCCCATTCTCCTTTGCACCAAACAAGACTCCTGGATGAGTCGTAAATCTCCTCAGACAGCATCCTTTCTTTCCCTTCTTCTGCTCTCTGCTCCCTGTGTAGTTTCCTTCAGTCAAAGTGTCTTTTGTCCTTAGTTGACGGCTAAATCGAGTCTGATTTTGTTATGATCTTGTGTTGTGTTTTTATTTTTTTTTTCCAGAAACTTTGTGCTTTCACCCTCTTGCATCTTTTCTGTAGCAGCTCGGCTCCTTTCTCCCCCGGCCAAGGGTCTCTTTGATCAGCGAGAGACTGGCTTAGAAACACCAAAAAGCCTGTCACCAACAAAGTCCACTCTGTTCATTTGTGCTTTATAGTCCTGCATGAAGGTCCTGACATGCATGGTGCATTTTGGGCAAATTAAATAAGCAATATTACACTATCAGTGTGGATACTGAATGATCAAAGCCAATACTGTGTTGAAGAAAAACAAAGTCTACCAGGAGCAAGAATCTTGGGTTGAACAAGATTTGATGCAGCTGTTGGTGATTCGATTTGAGAATGCCGTTTTAATTTTTGGGGAATATTTTGGTGCAGCTCGAGCTTGTAAACTATGATTGAAGTCAGCGACACAGTTCAGTATTTTCAGCCACAACTTCCACGTCCAACTGAAGTTGTGCCATAATGTAAGACCATCTTCATTTCTTTAACGTCAGCTATCGGATAAATTAAAGTATTGACAAAATGTAATGGTATTTTAGTAGATTTTTTTTTCATGAACGATTCAATTCATATCGACTCATTCAGTTCACAGGATTTAGTGTGGAATTTATCCAGATGACAAAACCTGATCAGTTATTTCTAAAACCGATCTGCCTGCCACATTTCATGGAGACCTGCTCAAAAGTTTTTTGAGAGATGCTGCTGACAAACAGACTAACAGCCGGTAAAATAAACATAAAAGAGGAAGGGGTTGTCGAGGGAGAGATTTGCTGTTGGTCATAATTACTGGCAAACATCTGCAGTGCGTCAAAACAAACAAAAAACAGCTTGACAGCTCCCGCATTGTGTTAAAGGCTCGGGTCGTAACACACCGGCTGAGACTTTTTGGTCCCCCCTGGCTATCGTACAGTAGATAACACCCTTCTCGAAACGGTTTGCCGGCTCTGCAGCGACTTCCACAGCCCGCGTGGTCCACAAAAATTTAATAGCGCTCATCGCTTATGTGTCACGGCCTGCAGGCGGTCCGCGCTGCCCGCCTGACTCACCTCGCTGCTTGTTTGGGAATCTGAAGATGCCACCAGCGCTTTTACAGCCGCGGTGACGGCTGAATGAACCACCCAGGCAGCCGAGCTCTGCCTGTGTGTGTGTGTGTGTGTGTGTGTGTGTGTGTAAGGGTGTGTGAGTCCAAGCTTGGGTGGCTTCTGTGCATTTGTGTGCATGCTTGACGTGGCTCATGAGTGTCTTTATCCCGGCGCTCTGTGTGCGGGTGTGCATCCATGCAAGCTCGTGTGTTTATCCAAGCTCGGGGTGGCCTGGGAGTCTCTTTCTCTGTGTGTGTGTGTGTGTTTGTGTGTGTGAGAGTGTGTGTGTTTACATGCACGTATACAATCTTGGGTTATGTGTGTATTTATTTCTCACGGTTTGGCTGTCCTGTGTATTATTTGGGTGGCTTGTGAGTGTCTCTTTACCTTTTGTGTGTGTTTCTCTACAGCTGTGTGTTCGCATGCTTTTAATGTGTGTGTGTTTGTTGGAATTTAAAAGCGAGGCGTTGCGTGGGTTTGAAAGAGCGATGCCTGTCACTCTCTGAATGCCTCCCCGGCTCCAGCCAAAGGCCCCGGCGCTCCTCACTAAACCTCCTCACTGACACATTTATCCCATTTTCACAGCCGTCACAACTGGACCGAATGGGAGCTGTATAGCGCTTTGTGCGGCTGCGGCTTTTACCAGCGCGGAGTAAAGGCTCTAATCTTGTTAGCGAGAGGAGTAATAAAACAATTCCTCTCACGCTGAGGTTCACCCCACACCGAACTGAACACTACCACAGAGGGTTTCATTTTACAGCCTGTAATAGGCGGCCGGGGAGCATTTAGCGCCGGGCTCAACAGTCGCAAATCGCTGAAACAGAAGATGTTGTCTGGGGGGTTTTCTGACCCACTTAGTCATATGATTTATGTTTTGTGAGATCTCTTTCTGAGCTCTCTGTACAACATAGCCAATCAAGAGTTTCACACACAGGCAGTTTTATCCTCAGAAGTTTCTTAAAGGAGTAAAAGTAGTGGCTGAGTGTTTTTACTGCTGCTCATAATCCTACTCGCATCCCTTCCCTGACTATGTGTCCTCTTAATCTGCCATTTTTCTTCATTTGAGAAGAAATTGATTAATTAAACATTCATCATTAATGCTGCATTCGGCATGCTGTGTGTGCTCAAGGTTTTATAACATGTAATCAAAATCTTTGGTTGAAACGGCCGCCTTACAGTGTTCTGCTTCTGCAGCTAACAAAGTCATCAACATTGATAAACCATAAAAATGATTATTGGCTGTGGAAGAGCAAACGTTTTCCCCAGAGGGCTGTTTTCTCTGGTGAAGGAGGGAGCGTTTCCCTCAGTCGCTCAATTTGAAAAAGTCCTGAAAACACAACAGTGCTGCTGCTTCTAGGAAAAATAATGTGGAGGACTTTATTATGGTGATGGAGTACTGATGGGAAGTCTGAAGTCTCCGAAAGTCTCATTTTCATATCGTTGTTCATTTCCATATTGTAGTGGAATGAACTGAAACCAACAGCAGGATAAAAGGGAGGAAAAGATGCATCAGAGTCCTACAACACCACTAATAGCTTGACATTTATACATTTTCTAGACTCAACATGCAGGATCTCTGGTGTGATCCTTCTTAAAAATGAGCTCTGACTTCCAGCTTAGATTGAGGTTTCAGTTCAGAGCCCCAGTTTCTCCAATTTCAGTGCAGATGACTTCAGAGCAGACATAAACCAATGAAAAGAATAAGAATTGAATCAACAGAAACGTGTTTATTTACAGGAAGCAGATTGTTAGAAATCATTCTCAGCTCAGAGCAGTTCAGCGGTTTATGTCAGAACAAAACAGAGCCATGCATTAGTTTCGATGTTTTCAGTTAATCAGATGGTGAAAGTGAAAAATTTTGCTCAGGTGCTGCGCTCAGTTACTGTCAGTTTTCGGACAAGCGACCAATTACGAAAGAGAAGGGGCGGGACAAATATTCCTAACCTGTCAAAAATGATGGAGGAGAGTTTAATCATGATCTTAAATCACCTTTACGATTTAAGATCATAAAGGATCCTGACTAGATTTACCTTACTTGGCCATTTTTTTCAAGTCTGAAGATGTTTAGTATTATATTACTACTCCAACTACGACTGCTGCTATTCCTGCTGCTGTCACTCTTACTCTGACTGTTGCTGCTGCAGATTTTACTGCTGCACCGTCGTGGCTGCAGCGGTAGCCAGCGGTACTATTTGTGAAATAAATTTATCAGGCATTGTGGCAGCTGCTTCAGTCAGTCAGTGTCCCTCACCGCCTGTTCAAAAGAAACGTTATTGATGAGCAGCATACGGCCACATCCTGCTCTGCTCATCTTTCATCATCATCGCACTGTGTCTTTTATTTTGCAAGGCCTCGACTCATCACCGCACGTGCCTGGAGATGTGGATATTGAGTTATGGATTGATATTTGATTTGATGTTTGAGTTACACCAGTGCCGTCCATCCTAATAAATTGTGAATGGATGATTTCAGCAGAGCAGTCGTCTTTTTTTTTTTTTTTTTTTAAATGGGGCTTTGAAGCTTAAGTGTGTGTTTTACCAAGTCCAACACATGCACACACAACAAGCAGGCAATTGCCAACTGCTAAGTGGCAAATGCCTGTAAATTGTGACGTGGGCGGAACAGTCGGTGTCTGTTTGGTCTGTTTTTCTGCTCTCAGGCTGACAGTCAGAGATGGTACGGAGGCCAGCAAGGACAAAGTCTGTCAGATCAAAGCAAAGCAAAATCAGAGGCTCTGTGCAAAGCATCAGCGAGTTCTTCCACACCGTGTCTCATTCTGAATGTAAAGTAGCTTTGAGTCTGAGTGACGCAACGCTGTGAGAAGTGATCAATTATTACTAATTGCCCTCGGCAGACAAATCAAAAAGTTGATTTTGAATGGACACCAAGTGTTGAGAAGGAGGTTTTAGGAGCGCAGCCTCTCTTCTGGTTGCCCGTACTTCGATTACATTACATTTCTGGAAAACTGTTTTCTCACAGGGCTGCACGATTAATAGAATCTTGATTTCAGTCACAGTTTTTGGATTGCCACGATCGTGAATACCAGAAAATGGGACTCAACATGATTTTTGTGCTGCATTCTGTTTGGCAATGTTGCTCTTGCTTTATTTGACATTTCTCTGGTGGTGTTCATCAAATCATGCGCTTCCCTTTTTTACCTGTCAAACAGTAGAGGGCGCTGCGCCACTCACTCAAAGTCGTCCACATTAATTAATTTTTGAAGGACTTCTTGAAAAATCAGGGCTTGTGAAAAATACGCTCCCTCCAGCAGGGAAAATAGTCCCAGAGAGAAACGGTTGGTGGTGTGGTTTATAAATGTTGAGGATTATATGCCGGCTGTTTCAAACAAAAATCCACATTTGGAAATTGAGGTGTTTTCATGACATATTGTGAAATCTTGCGTTCAATAAAATGTGGGGAAATCGTAGGGCCAAACATTCAGAATCACTGGTATGATTGGTTTTTAATAGCTGAAATTGGCCTAAAGCAGAAGTCAGCAACCTTTTACTATCAAAAAAGCCATTTTCCCCTCTTCCAACAAATAAAATTCATCTGGAGTCATAAAACATATTTAATAACTCAGCTTATAAGGTTTTATCTATAATTTTATATATACAAAAACTATAGTTTGTTACGTTTATGAAAGTATACAACGACAATCGAGAAAACTTGACATTTTATTGCTATTTTGTATCTGTTATAACAAAGGAAAACACCAAACCTTTATGAAGAGGAGGAGGAAATACACTGGCATATGCAGGCCTACTTAGAAATAAATTAAACACAGAACTATGTAAGCATCCTCCCCAGAGATGAACGAATAAAATAAAAAGCAGCACACTTTGAATCAAATAAAACATACAGCTGCAATGAGTAAACATAAAAAAGGCCAGTTTGTATTTAATTATGACATGACATATCAAGCAGACAGGTAAGCCGGCATCGTTGGCAGTAGAAGCAAATGAATCTGCCCACGCAGAATTAAACTCTGTTTTCCTCTGAGACTTTTCATGTTTTTTTGGGGATTTATTCGTGGTTAGCTTACTGGGGCCTGGAGCCTGGCACCTCTTGCGGGGAAGGGCACTGGGCTGTAGATGTAGCAGGATGTGACAAAACATTAAAACATTTTTTATTTCGTTGCCACAAAATCACCTCGAACCCCAAGATAAGAAAATTGTCCACTATGCAACAAACACTAAATAAAAGTAACTTATTTATGTCTGTTGTTTTCTTGTCAGAGCTACAGGGAGCCGCATGTGATGCCGACTCCCGGCCTAATGGCACATATGAGAGGACGTGTTGATTTCCATGCAATGAACTGAGATGTGTTATGTTGATGGTCCGGCTGTTATTCAGCGAGCAGAATTTGCCTCCGCGCTCGGTCTCTGCAGCGTCCACACGGCAGACGGTCGGCTCTGCTCGTTTACGTTCAAACAAAGCAACACCAGCAGGACGTAAACCTGCTGCCTCGGCACAGCTGGGCACATATCTGTTGATCGGCCTTGAAGGAATTTGTCAGCTGGGGCCGCCCGGTCATACAGATGCTGATTTTATAAAAAAAGAAAAAACAATCCTGGTGTAGCAGGTTTGAAGACTTGGCGGTGTCATCACTCCACTTTTGTTTTCATCACACTTTAACTTATCTGTCTTATTAACAGCCGCCTGAAGCACTACATCTGTACGTAAAGACTCCTGGCATTTCTGTTTTGATGTTTCTGTACGCTGAGGATGAGGTGCTGGAGCTGATTCCTTTTTTTCCTTTGTCTTTTTTTTGTTTTGTTTTGTTTTGTTTTTTCGACTCGGCTTTCCCTTGTCTTCCCTCCGAATCCAAAAGTTACATAGAAACGGCTCCCGCTTTCATCTGTGCAGCCTTTATTTACTAGCTTAGTCTCTGGAGGTGTAGTCTAATTTCAAAGAAAGACCTACTTGCATGTATGCCGTTAAAATAGGGCAACTTATATAGCCTGAGTGTTTTTATTTTGGGGCTTTTTTATTGTTTGTTTTTATTTAGCTTTTTTTGGTCCCTGTTGTCAAAAGCATGACTCTTGCTCTTTCATGACAGAGCCGTCTACATCTCCCTCAAAGGATGATGGGAAAGCTCTAACGCAGCCTCCGCCAGGTAAAACCATCAGCCGTCGCTCTGCTCTGTGTCTCTGGGATGGTGACTAGCTTCCTTGCATGCCGGGCTGCTCAGGTCTGTTCTGGGTCTGCTGGTAATTGTTTTATTTTTAGGGTTCAAATCCCGGAGCGGGTAGAACCCTGTTGAGCTTCCCTTGGTTTATCATTTGTTGTCTTCTGCCGCAGCTCAAGTTGCCGTGAGCTGGAAACGAGATGCGGACACGAAACTTGGCCCAATAAATGGAAATGATGTGCAAATGCTCCACAAGGAAAATGACTGCAGTCGGCCAGATGGCGGTTCTGTAATTCACTTTCCATTTTGAAAGGCCGGGACACCCTCATCAAGAGTCCAGTTTAATTGAAATTTGACAGCTGCATCCGGCTGAGTGTGCTCTTCAGAAAAGCCAATTGGACCATCGGGGTCAGCATGATGGATTTGAGGCTAATTTGCATGAGCTGAAGAGCAGTAAAGTGACATGTGACCAAATTTAGTGCACAGCCTTTTGCAATAAATGAGCAAAATCGGCCAGAAACCGTGGCTGCCGTAGATCAAACAGCTTTGCAAAGGGGTGAGATTTGGCAGGAATTTAACCATGACTCATGCTTTTTTTTATTATTGAATCAACATGAAACTTCACACAAACTTCACCAATAGGGGGCGCCACAATGCCAAAAGTTTATCCCTTAATCAGCTGCATGGATTCGTATGAAATTTAGTTTGCACAATCTAAGATCATGACTCAGTCGAAGCCTAAAATTTTGTGATTATTGATCAAAGTGGGCGTGGCTTATTGCATCGGTCTAGCTCCTGCTTTAAACAGCATCAAACCAGCTGAAGTTGTTTAGCCTGAAACTCGCTTGTGGCTGCACGCGGCTTCAAGTTTGTCTGACTGAGCTGCTTCCTGCCGTTGAGCTCAGAAGGATTTGAACCCACAAACTTTGCTCTCACATCCTCATAGGCCGCTGAAGTGGTCGGGCTCCCAGAGTGCATCAGGTTTCTTTTTAAAATGTCGCTGTGACATTACAAAGACACTGCATGTCGCTGCTGTCCAAACAAAACCTCGTATCTCCATGATAGCTGTTGGCTAACTCACCTCGTAACCATGGCGACACTTAGCAGTATCCTGTTTTTTAAGGAGACAGACTTTGGTCTGAGTGACCCTCGCAGCCCTAAAAAGGACGTCTTTTATCAGCTACAAAGGACCAGAAACAGGACTTCAGATCATTTTCAGAAAAGCAACCTTTTAGTCGCGCTGACCCAGGAGCAGTTCCGCTCCTGAAACCTAACCAGTCTCGAGTTAAATGTAGCTGAAGCCCAGCAGATTTTCCCTTTTTAGTCTTTTACTTAAAGTGTCGATGTACCCACTTTCCTCCTGTGTGACGGCGTTTTGACTCAGCCGAACACGACGTGGCTCCACTCCTGCATGGATGTACCACGTGTGTCTTAGTAGTTCCTGACAGTGTAGCTACAGTTTGGCAAATACATATACTGCACAGATTAAAAAAATAAAATAAAATAAAATAAACATCTGATATCCTTGTTAAATTTACTTGAGTACGACATATAAAGTAGCTTTGAATCTGAGTGACACATCACTATGGAAACTGATTAATCATTACTGACTGCCCTTGGCCGATGAAGCAAAACGTTGCTTTTGAATGAACACGAGTGTTGAAAATGAGGTTTTAGGAGCACATCCTCTCCTCTGGTTGCCTGTTCTCTGCTTGGAAAAAATGTCTTCTCAAACACACCGCACAAGATGGTTCAAGCACCAGATTTTCATTCAGGTGGACTAAACATGGCAGGTGTGAGTGAGAAAACACCTGGTGCGTTCGCTCTGTCCTCTCTCTGCTAAAATCAGATGTTAAATCACTTCTTTTAGCCTCGGTGGCAGTTGAACCTTTATAACATTATAGGTTAAGTGTGTTTCTATCTCGCCAAAATGTTGTTCTGTATCTGTGACGGGGACATTTATGTGTGCTTTGGTGTTGGTGGTAATCTCTTGTAATCTTTCTGCCATGATTTTGGCTGGATAGTCCAGTAGATTTAGATGTATTTCAGGTGATACTACCTGTTAAATTCTTGTTAAGGCATTGAGTTAAGCCTGTTTCTGCTTCATTTTTAGCACTGTCCCATGATCAAGTTGCACCAGGGACAAATATAACCCGAAATAGTACAATAGCTGAGTATGTTTACAAAAAAGAGTTTGTTAAATTGCATTTAATTGAGTTGCATTTTGTTTAGCATCTTATACGATGACAGTAAGTAATTTTAGCATTTAGCCCCTCTGACCGCCGTAGTCCACTGTTTAGCAATCGCTCAGCACTGCCTCCCCATAGCCAAAAGGCTGTAAGGCACACTCTGGCTGTTATTTTTTCATTAGCTCTCCGTTTTACTGCTGTGGAGGGTGATTCATTCAGTTTAGTTTAGGCAGCTCACACTGGTTTGGACGGCTGTGCTGTTTTAGCATCCGGGGCCAGATTGATGATGAGTGAGGCTCTGGCTTGCTTGCTTGCTAGCATGCATGCAAGCAGGCAAGCCCTGATTAGCAAGGATTTGGTCAAATCAGTCTGCCTTTTTAAAAACAAACACTCAAGGTTTACAGAGTGTTTTTTGTAAATTGGTGTTTGAACTGAAATATTTGCTCTGTAACTTCCTGCTAATCCTGCGCAGGATGCTCCGTGTTTCAGCTGTTGAATGAAACGGGGACATAATCAGCCACATAATGAGCCCGCAGTCAAATCCTGCCGACAGTAAACTCCTGTTTGCTTTAGTAACATTATGTCACCCCTTTTTTTTGTCACGGATGTTGTTGCATTCAGCTCCACCCTTGGCTTTATTTGCTGCCAGATGTTGTCCTGCTGCTGGTTCTGATGGCCACCTGGAGGCTTCAGGCTGCGTCTCTGCAGGATCGGGTATCCTGTGACCTGATGAACACAGGATTTAGATATTTATCTGTTTCAGTGTGATGATTTTGCACAGTCACATGTCTGTCCGGACGCAGCGGCACAGCGGCAGCATCTGGTGGTGGAAACGAGGAAATGTCCCAGAACGCCTTAGCCCACACTTTACCCGGAACGTGTGGTCGTGCCAGTCACGGTTCAGTCCTCCATCATTTCATTCTGCCGTGCGGAGGAGGACGTGTCTTCCATCCCTCAGACTTCTTCAGGAAATGGAGTTGTGCTGAGGTGTCAGGGGAGACGCTGACAGCAGGGAGTCTCACTGACTCACTTTCCTCTTTTACCATATTATTTTCAAATTCTGTGATCTCAGGTGTCTGGGGAAATCCGCTTTTTCCTCTACCCCATTTACAGGCGCACATGCCTAGATTGAAAAAATAGGGCTTGCAAGCAGAAAGTGCTTTTTGTGATGTCTTTTTTTTCTTCCTCTTCTCTCACAGTGGCAAGTCACAACACAGTGGCTCAGTATCTGCAAACAGAAAAGGTTTCTGCAGCTACATGAAAACTTGTCAAAGAGCTTCAGTAAATTATTTAAGAGAGGAAGATGCCCTGTTTTGACCGGGTTTTCTATTTTTGTGTGAAGGTGTTTGCTTTACATTTGAATTTTCCCCAAGCAGCAGATCTTTTTTCCCCGTCACTGGAGGCTGCACAGATGGCACAATTTCATTCATTCATTTTTAAACTCATTTTTAAATTCAGCGTCGACACGATCAGAGCCGAGGCAGCGAGCGTGCGGCAGTGCCAGCTCCTCGACCGCGGCCTCGGCCTCGTCGAGAGCCAGCGGAGGATTGGCACGGCGACCGGCGTCACCAAGTTAGCTGGCAGCCCACAGACTGAAAAACACCGAGTTAACAAAACCCTGTTATTTGTCCCTTTGTCCTCCACTCTCCATCCCTCCATTCAGCCGTCCTGTTTGCCAGTCATGTCACTAGCTGGTTGCTAGCCGCCGCTGGCACGTCGAGTGGTGTTGCCGGCCACCGAGGCTCCCAGGCCGCTCCCCTGGACGCTCTGCGGCCTGTAACTCTTACACTGTATCTTTAGAAAGTCTCACTTCCCCAAATTAGGAGTTCACCACTTCAGAAACAGGGCAAGCGCTGTTTCAGAGGTGATTAACAGCCCTCAGTTACAACAAGTTATTCTACAACGTGAAGAATCAGAAGCAGAAATACTTTTACTGATCCCCGAAGGGAAATTTGGTCATTAAAATATATTATAAGCATAAGAAATTATGAGAAAAATACATAACAAATATAAAAATATAGTATGTGAATTAGAAATTTGAAAAAAAAGTGCATTGTGCAGAAATATGTGCATTAATCCTACAAAAATATTACAGCAATAAAAACAGAAATGAGAAATTAAGCATATGTAAATGAGATGCCTATATTCACCACACACACTGTCCTACAGGTGTACATTATTATACAGTTAAATAGTTATAAAAACAGTTAAATGGTGTAGTTGCAGTCTGTCAGGTAAGCCTGGTCTTAAAAGTCCAATATTTTGGGTTGAATCTGCTGACAGCTGATAGTTTGGGCTGATAATTTGCGTTTCTGTGCCCCAAAAAAGATGATGATTCATGCTTTCTCCCCACAGTTTCTCCCAGTCAGGGTGATAAATCATTTAAATCATCACAGGGAGCTAATCTTCCCTCTGAAACTGAGCTGGCAGCTCCTTGAGGCAGAGCGAGGCAGGTTTTACAGTCTGAGGCCCCTGAAGCCGGCAGACTAAACATCTGTCCTCACCTTCATCACACGAGAGGAGGGCAACAACGACGGGTCGATATCAGTCTGATGTACTGAGGCCGAGCCCTCCTCAGCACATTACAGTGACGCTGCACGTGCAGACGAGCTGAAAATGACCGTGAGTGTGTCTGATGTTCACTGCTGACTTTGTTTTTTGTCGTTTTTGTTTGTTTTGTTTTGTTTTTCTCCTCCAGAAGCCAATGTGAGCACGTCCATCCAGGTCGACTCCACAGCCAGAGGCTCAGCTGCCGCCTGGGCCATCCTGCCCGTCTGTGAGTGTCTCACACACACACACACACACACACACACACACACACACTATACCTGTGAGGACCTGCATTCATTCCTGAGCTTCGTGACCCCAAACTAGAGCCTGGCGATAAATCAGTTCATTCATGTTTTTAAAATGATGCAAAAACAGCTGAGTCATTAAATGTCACAAGCTTAGTCAGGTTATTTGTCAGCCAGCATGACGAGGCGCTGCTGCTGATGTTTATTATTTATTCTCTGATCAAACCTCCTCCATATTATGATTAAAAAACAAAGTGAAATTGATACTGAGGCTCATTAAAACTAAGCATTTTTTCATTCATATGCATTATTAATATGCATTGTTCACATACTGAGAGCACACGATCACATCCAGAGCGCTCCCGGCCAAACATTCATGATCATGATTTTGTGTGTGTGTGTGTGTGTGTGTGTGTGCGTGTGTGTGTGCAGTGCTGTTGGCCATGGCGGCGGCAGGCGGTTATCTCATGTGGAGAAACTGGCAGCTGAAGAACCAGAAGAGCATGAACTTTGACAACCCGGTGTACCTGAAGACCACGGAGGAAGACCTGAACATCGACATCAGCCGGCACAGCTCCAGCGTGGGACACACCTACCCAGCGGTGAGTAGCCCAGCCAGCCGCCGCGAGAGAGGGGCATCATGGGTAAGGAAAGCTCTTACCCTGATGTGATTTCTCCTCAGCAAAACATCAGCTATACGGTTAATTTTTCCATGTGATGAAACTGTTAGTCATTTGAAGATATTCAGGGCTTACAGATGCAGTACAGGAGAAAAAAATAAGTGATGCATGCATACTGTATGAATCATTATTTTTATACAGCACGCATTTTGATCAAACGAACCACTTTGGGTCAAAAACATGGGTTCAGTAAATATAGGCGCTGTTTGACCCCTCAAATTAGTTTAATTTTTTGCACTAAATGATCTCTGAACTCACTCTGACCCTGTGAACTTTCTTAATCCTCATTGCTGTGTTGCCCGTCCGCCGCGCGCGTCTCTGCCTCCGTGCTCCGATTAAACAGATTAAACAAAGCCCGGCTAAAGACCCAAAGATCACAAACCCAGCCGGCATCGCGGCCGCACGACCGCCAGGCGTCGCTTTACACCGTCAGAAGGGAGAGTTGGCGTCGCTCCGTCTCGCTTCGGTCTCTTCCTCCCAGCGACTTTGCGTGTGTTTACACCGCCGACTACATTTTCCCTTCGTGTTTCCCTCACTCAGAGACAAAACATAACAAAGCATAAATCAGTTTTATCAGTTTTAGTTTATAATCGACGCATGGGGAGAGGGTGTGTGTGTGTGTGTGTGGCAGCCTGGCGAGCACCAGAGGAAACAGTGTGTGTGTGTGTGTGATCATAAAGACGCTGAAACTGTGATGGCAGAAATTAAACTGCCACCACGGTTTGATTCATTATTGGGAAACTCTCACGGGTTTAATTTAATATTTCCCTGCAAATCCAACAGAAACGTCGTTCGCCCCTTTCAGGCGGTGCAAAAGTGGTCTGCTTTTTTTTTTTTTTTTTTGCTAAATTGCGATAAATGCTTTTCACCATCCAAAGCTGAAGCGTTTCCATTTCGTCTGCTCACTTTTTTAAAACGATGACGGCAGTTTGCTTCATTTAGATTCTCCTTCTGTCCTCGGTCCTCTGGCTGGAATCCAAAATGACTCCACATGGCAGCGTTAGGGTTTTTTTGTTTTGTTTTGTTTTTGTTTTGACCTACCATGAGTGGACGAGCAGTTTGAGGACGCCTCATCAGCGCCTGTGCCCGCCAGCAGCTCTCCTTGACGTTAAAAAGAGACTTGGTGTATCACCTGGTTACCTGGTAGAGCAGCTTTGGGCACAGTCCTGCTGCCCTTGCTCCCGGGAACCTGTGCTTTTGTCTCCTAGGATGGCAGCAGAACCAACGCTGGTGCCATCCTAGAAAAAAAAAATCGCCCACCGACACCTACCTGTCCACCTCCATGTTGCTCCTCCTCCTCTTCCTCAGTGCTCGCCAGCAGACACACCAACACACACTGCTAGTGGCTCATTCTGCCTTCAAGTCACAGCTGAAGACTTGTCCTTTTTTGTTTATTTTTTGCTTCTTCAAGTTGATTTTATGTGATATTTCTCACAGTTTTTTTTATTGGCAGTACAATCTATATACAGATATAGAAACCTTGTAAAGCACTTTGTAACCCAGATTCTGAAAAGCACTTTTTAACTAAAATATGACCTTTTTTACTCTCTTATCCTCGCTTCATCGTCCTGTTTGCTTCAAAGGAAGACGCTGTCAGAAATGAGTGTTTGCTTGTGACTCTAAGGGCGGGAAGCTTCTCCTCTGAAACACGGGGCGACTTTAAATCACAGTTTCCCCTCTCTCTCTCTCTCTCTCTCTCTCTCTCTCTCTCTCTCTCTCTCTCTCTCCCTC